>APFE030698337.1:376867-388099 GCA_000404065.3 Pinus taeda | reverse complement strand
TTTGTCACCTTCAAAGAGCCTAAGCCTGCTCTGATACCACTGTTGGGGATTTTTCTGGTAAAATCCCAAAAACAAAAAAATAAAACACATAGAGGCAATGCTCTGTTTCCTTTACTCCACGAACTTTTGTGCACAGGGAAGCTTTTAAAAGAAAAACTTACTAAGAACAGAGTATTGTACCACCATAAAAAGATTTCTAATCATTAAAACAAAAATCATTGATACATATTCATCCTCTATGCTGAGAGGGATTCACCCAAAACATTTCAAAAGAAATTACTCTGTCTCATTTTGAAATTTTACACCACTGTGTGTAAAAATTTCTTTTACATTCATTGCTGTGTGAAAAAAAAACTTTCAAGGATTTACTGCTGTAAAAGAAATAAAAGATCAACACACCTCTGTGTGAAAATTACGTGTTCACCAAAACTTACATTACCCTTTTCACTGTTGTGTGAAAGATTTCATGGTTTTTTTGATACATGCTTCCCCCTGGTTTACTTACTCACTTCTTCGCACTGCTGTGCGTTTTCATTTCACAATACAAATTCACCAGACCAAAAAAAAATTACAATATGTGTTTTACTCGTCCAGTAAAACAAAACTTACACCCGTGAATAATTAAAAGAAATATAATTAAAAACTATATGACATTGCCCATACCTATTATAAATTCGCCATACCTCTGTAACATTAAAATTAAAATATTTTACCTACAACTATGACAAATTTATTAAATGCATTAATATTAAAACTGGCGGTCAACCAAAATTTTATTTTACTCCACGCAATATTTATTTGATGCAGGTTTGTGATGCCCGTCAACCGTTGATTTGCCCTCCTGGAATCGAACGGCTGAGGTGAATATCAGAAGGCCTTTTTAACCGACATTTACCTTCTGAGAAACTTTCAGAGGGTGATGTCATGCCTCTGCCACGCGTCAACACTATATTTTCTCGGATCGCCTATGTACGAAAACCACTTCACACAAAAGCGGTCCCGAGAAACTTACCGCGGGTTTGTGGTTTTACTTTGGTGGTTTTGGGCGTATTAAATGCTGCATTGAAATTACATATTCAACATGGGAAATGTCACCACACTGCCATTGAGGGTTACATTTATTTACCACTTCAAACCTCTCACCAACAAAGGCTTTGCAACCGTCTTTCATTCGCAATTCCACCTGAAAGGTTTCATACTGCGTCATTCTACGAAGGTTTAAGACATCCTGCCATGCCTATTAATTAGAGGCCAGGCTGAATTTCGGGTACTCTAACTACAGTTCAAGTAGTACCAATTATCATCGTAGAAAACAAAAAGCAGGAGAAGCACAAAATGGCAGAAACGAACATACATAATACACGACAACATTTGCAATGGCGGTGGTGGAAGCTTCCAGGAGAAGAAAACCCAATAATTCACCATTGAAGATGTTTTGAATAAAAAATCAATAGAACAACTTACATAATCAAAGAATTGAAGAACATACTTAATTGTTCAAGTAAGTAGGAGTAGATAAGATCCTTATATACAATGGAGCTCCCACCGGTCTCCCCTTCTTCGTCATCATCTTCTTTCTTGCCATGAATAACATCAAAATGAACAAAATTTAACTCACAAATCATATGTCTAAAGATTTCACCTAATATATCGAGTAGCGATTTTGGAAATTCCATTACAGATAGGTTGCAGTTTTAGAGAAGGGATTTCATGATTCATGCGGAAATTTTCACGATGCTAATCTTTACTTCACTTTTTGAAGTTCAGGGGATATTCAAACACGTATTCTTGGAAGATCGAACATCGAACATGCATCAACCATGTTGGGCGTGCTTCGAAAATAAATATTTTTACTGTTAATACACAGTTCAAATGATATATATATACATCATAATTCTTCCTTTGCAGAAATGGGTTTGTGAGATATACATAGATAGACACAATTTGTGTGTATATACAAAATTGATTTCCAATGGGGCCTTCGACTAATGGATACTATAATCAACATTGTGCAGAGCTTTTGCATCATACCATAATAAAAAGAAGCTCTCGCTCCCCTATGCTGAAGATCATCTCTTAGAGCTCAAGAGGCTTATGAACAAATCAGAGGGAGACCTCCTATGTGTGGTGGGAATTGGGGCTGGGTCTGGGGCTTGGGGTAGTGTATTCATTACTATGCTTCGGGAAGCCTACGATCATGTGGGAGATGATAAGGTGCAGTTCATGATGTGGAGAAAGGATGGGAAAGCTGATGGGACCCAGCCCACTTGGCAGCACTTTACACTTTAATTTTATGAAGGGGAGGGTTATGTGGCGAACTCTGTTTGCGGTTCTTTGTGATGGTGGTAGCTGTGTAGTTAATGTGGAATTTAATGGGCAGTTCTCTGCCTCGAAACACACCTTAACCCTACCTTTATCGTATTCTCTCGATTTTTCTTTGGTATTTTGCTCTGTTGTCGTCGAGGGTTTGTTAGTCTCTGCAACGAAACCCTGTATGTGTTATGATGTGGATTTGTTGGCTCTGGTTGCTGTCTGAGAACTTGAGTCCGCCTCTGGTTAACCTGTTGGTTCGTTTTATGGCACTGTTGTTTGACTATGGAGGCTATTCGGCCTGGTTCCTTGGCTCGATTTCGGTAAGTTACTCTGCTATTTCATTGTTTCTTGTATGCGTGGGTTTCAGGTTGTGTTCTCGCTTCTCGTTGTGGCTATGATACCTGTTGGCTGTAATTATGCTAGGGTCCTAGCTCAATTCCTTTGTCGCTGTCAATGGCTTTCACTGTGTTTTTGTTGTATGCTTTTCCGGTTCTCTGAGGTCTCTGTTCCGAATTCCGTTTGGTTGGTATTTGTCTGTGGTTATCCACCTTCTCACAATACAGCACTGTCTTGGTTGGAAGCACAGGGCTTCTCAGGCACGCGTCCTCAGTTAAAAACAGGTAAAGAAACCCGTTTATGCTTCAATTTGGCTCTTCATCTAATTCTGGGTCTAACCCAACTCGCTCCTTTGCTCGACAGTTGCTCAATCTCGTTCAGCTTGTCATGTTATGGCATCTTGTTGCGCTCTCTAGGTAAAAATCCTTTTCGAAATGTTAGCTTCTTACAGGGTTTTGTCTCTCCGGAGTTTTCTTTGCACCATACACACTAATGTCTCGCACTTGATTTCTTGCAGGTCTTTGTTGGTGACCTGGGTGGCGTATCTTCCTACACTTGGCTATTTGGTTGTTTACTTCCTGGGTAGGCCTGAAACATCATTTTCTGTCTGTAATTTTTGATTTCTATGGACGACCCGTCTCCTGGTTTGGTTTCTTAGTCACTGTACATGCTTATTCGACTGTAATTTGATTTTGTCGCCTCTGTGTGAGATGTATAAGGATTTTGTGGCCTCTGGTCGTTTGTCTGGTTCAAACCCTAACTCGGGGTTTTTCGATTTGCGAGGGTTTCTGACTTTTCAGTCGTGCTCGGCTCTATTTATATTTTAATGGTCTCTGTCCTCTGTAATATTTATTCGGCTCTACCAGTAGCACTGTAAATTTGGTTCTCTGATAATTGAAATGAAATGTTGAATGAAAAAGAGATTGTATGGTTGTTTTGTTACCTCTGCGTATTTGGCTCTGGGTTATCGTTCGTCCTTCCATGTATTCGAACGTTGGAAAGTTTGTAAACGTTGCTATTTGAATTCTTGGTCATTGTTAATTGAACATAATGGACTGGAACTGTTGCTTCACCGTGTGCGAAAAATGAATGGATGACTGTTAGTTTGGTAACTCTAAATTCATTAAGATTCTGTCTATTTGCTTAGTATTTGACTGTGAATAATGTTTGCACAGTAGCCATAACAAATTTATAAAGAATGATGATACAGTAACTTGATAGATAGTGGAAACGTAAATGAATTTTAAACAAACACTTGTACAGATAATCTAGATGGACAATGGCTTCTCTGTTTTGAATGCTTGGTCTTTTCTATTTCCTTTTCTTCTGAATTGACTCAACTTTCCTCTCCTGAACTGAACCCCATTCTGTTACATTTGTTTTGACTTTATAGTCTCTGTTTTTCAGTTGATGCTTACAGCTAATTAAACTGTTACAGAATATAGTTACAGAATTTCTACCTCTGTCAATAACTACATCCATTCAGTATTCCAAGACTTGTAGGAATAGTTGGTTGTTATTTTCCTAATTACATGGACTATTCTCTAATTAATCAATTGAAGCTACAATCATCCTAGCTGAAAATAAAAGAGGTATATAATTTTACTGACTTTGTAAAATAAAAGTAAAGAAAAATTATTCCCATAAGAATTTGATAGTTCAATCGATCTCTAGCTTTTGAACCTGGTTGGAGTTCTTTCTGCCCAGTCACGATGAGCTGGATGCTCCTGCATCAGGCTCTCGGGGTGAAAAGAGATCATGACTCCGGTTCAGGAGCTCCTCTACCGATGTTCTTGTTCGTTCAACCTGCCTGGCGTCAAGCCATGAGCTGTCCTCAATCGGACGGTTCTTCCACTTGACCAGGTACTGAAAATAATTTTTCCGCCGAGTACGCCTAACTACCTGAGTTTCGAGGATGCCTTCGATCTCAGGAGGTTGGACATAAGGCATTTGTCTTTTCCAAGTTTCTCCGTCTTCCCCGGTGTTCCACGTGGATTGTCCGGGTTCATCCTTCTTTTCCTCCAACAGATTGCCTGTATACGGAAACAGATCTGCCACATTGAAGATAGGCGATATGCCTACTCCAGGTGGTAGTTGTATTTCGTAGGCATTCGCTGAAAACGTTCGCAAGATCTTACAAGGCCCTATATTCTTGTACTTCAGTTTATTGTACGTACCCTTAGGGAAACGTTCCTTACGCAGGTGTACCAGAACTTCGTCCCCTACCTCAAAATGAACTTCTCTTCTTCTTAGATCTGCGTGTTCCTTATACTTCGAGCTGCTGTCCTGTAATTTTGCTTTCAACTATTCGTGTAAATCCCTCATTGCATTAGCAAAATCTTCTCCATCCGCACTCTGTTGTTCCTGTAAACCAAGATCCCGAAGTTCATGCACTCCACGAGGGTGCACGCCATATAGGATCTGAAAGGTACTGAGGCCTGTGCTACGATTCGGTGAATCTTTGTAAGAAAACTCTGATTGCGCTAGCACTCGGTCCCACATCCGAGAATTCTCCCCGACTAAGTTGCGTAACACATTTCCCAAACTTCTGTTCACAACCTCTGTCTGCCCGTCGGTTTGCGGGTGATAAGCAAAACTGTAGCTTAATTGGGTGTTCATTTTTTTCCATAAGGTACGCCAAAAATGTCCCGTGAACTTCTCGTCTCTGTCTGATAGGATGGTTGTTGGCAACCCGTGTAATCTGACAATCTCATTAAAAAACAAGTGGGCCACATGAGTGGCATCACTAGTTTTCCGACAAGGTACAAAAAGTGCCATTTTTGAGAAAAGATCCACCACTACCATCACCGAATCATAACCTTTCTGCATTTTTGGCAGTCCCAAAACAAAATCTAAACTCACTGAATCCCAAGGTCTTCCTGGAATAGGTAATGGTGTATATAATCCTGTGTTCTGGCTATGTCCCTTCTCTAATTGACACACCTTACACCTAGCCACAAAACGTTGTACGTCTCGTCGCATTCTTGGCCAAAAATAAAAGTGACTAAGTTGCTCCAAGGTCTTGTCTATACCGAAGTGTCCAGCCAAACCCCCACTGTGTTTTTCACGAATAATATTCTCCCTCATAGAACAGCTGGGGATACACAATTGTCCTCCCTTAAAAAGCAATTTCTCCTGTATGTTGTAATCCAACCAAGGGCTATTTCCCCTTATCAAAGGGTTTTGGCACGCCTCATAGGCTTCTCTAAAATCTGTGTTTGTCTTATAAAGATCCCGTAAATGTTCAAAACCCAAAACCTGTACAGTGCTTTCCTATAAAAGTAAAGCTTTTCTGCTCAATGCGTCGGCCACCTTATTTGCTTGTCCGCTGATATGTTTTAGAACAAAATTAAAACTTTGTAAGTACTCCACCCATTTGGCATGTTTATGATTAAGTTTGTGTTGCTGCATTACATATTGTAATGCAGAATTATCTGAAAATAGCACGAACTCGTTCCCTAACAAATAATGTCTCCAGTGTCTTAGAGCCTGTACCACTGCGTAAAATTCTTTGTCATATGAGGAGTACTTCTGCCTACTCTCATTCATTTTTTCACTGAAAAATGCTACAGGTCTATCCTCCTGACTGAGTACAGCCCCGATTGCTGTTCCACTAGCATCACAACGTACCTGAAATAATTTTTGAAAATCTAGTAGCCTGAGAATCGGTCTTTCTATTATTTTCTTTTTCAATAGCTGAAAACTTTTTTCTGCTGCTTCTGTCCATCGAAAAGGTTGGCTGGCCTTTTTGATGGTCTCCAACATAGGAGCACAAATTCCGCTGAAATTTTTAATAAACTTCCTGTAGAAACTTGCTAATCCATGGAAACTACGTACCTCAAACAAATTCTTTGGTGACGGCCAATTTATTATTGCTGTTACCTTTTCCGGATCCATCTTCAATTCGTTCTCCGCTATCACAAATCCCAGATAAATTAACTCTCTCTGCAGAAATGTACATTTCTTCAAATTTATCAATAACTTGTTCTGTTGTAGCTTCTCCAACACTTTGCACACATGCCAGAAGTGTTCTTCTCGTGTCTTGCTAAAAATAAGAATGTCGTCCAAATAAACAATTACGAACTTCCCAATATATTCCTTTAGCATCTCATTCATGAGTCTCATGAATGTGCTAGGTGCATTTCTCAACCCGAACGGCATGACAGCCATTCATATAATCCTTCATTGGTTTTAAAAGTTGTCTTCCACTCATCTCCCTCACGTATCCGAATCTGGTGATATCCACTTTTTAAATCTATTTTAGAGAAGTAGGCTGCCCCACTCAAAAGTCCATCATATCATCCATACGTGGTAACGGAAATCTGTACCGTATGGTGATTTTATTGATGGCCCTAGAATCAGTGCACATCTGCCATTCTCCTCCCTTTTTGGGGGCGAGAACTGTTGGTACAGCACATGGGCTCAGACTCTCTCTGATCAATCCTTTGTCCAATAGCTCCTGCACCTGTTTTCTGATTTCTTCATTATCCTTGGGGCTCATTCGATAAGCTGCCTTATTTGGTAAGCTGGCTCCAGGTATGAAGTCGATATGGTGACTAATACTCTGCTTGGGAGGTAACTTATCTGGCAAGTCGTCCACTACTATATCTGTAAATTCTTCCAACATCTGCTGTATTTCTATAGGTAAATCTATGATTTATGTATGCAACAGAACTGTCCTTGTCTTCTTGACTACAACATAATTTATTTCGTTGTTCTCAACCTGCTTTAAAAACTATTTTCCGCTCATTAGCAATGCCTTAGTTTCATTTACTTCAGCTGCTTCCTTCTCTTCTCTGATAGGCACAAGGGTATGCCTAACCCCATCTTTTTCGAACTTATAACAGTTCAACACTCCATCGTGTGTCACTTTTCTGTCATATTGCCAAGGTCTGCCTAATAAGATGTGGCATACGTCCATCGGCATAATGTCGCAAATGATTTTATCCTTGTACCGTCCTATCTGAAATTCCACTTCACTCTATTCGTCCACCAGTAACTGGTGCCCCTTTTGTAGCCATGAAACTCGATACGGATTAGGGTGTTTCAAACGCTTCAGTCCCAACTTCTCTACCATCTCGGTGGACACCAAATTGTCCGTACTTCCATTGCCGATTATCATTTTACAGCACTTACCCTGCGATTTACAAACAGTCCTGAACAGAGCTTTCCACTGTGTCTGTTCGACACTCTCATCAACTGGTTTCAACAACACCTTATGCAGCACTAAAGCTTCTCCTGTTTCTGGGGCATTTTCTTCCTCTTGAGGGGGTGCTGCTGCTTCCTCCGGTTGCGCCACATACACGCCTCGCTGTCCAGTTGAATCTGTTTCTAGGCACTCAAACGAGTGGTGCCCCCACTTGTGGCATCTATAGCACTGGTAACCAGTTCCCCTTCCACGGCCATTTCCTCTGCCGCGCTGAAACGATCTGCCACCTCTCATTCCATCTCCCTTTTCTGCTGTTCCCGAAGTCCTTGAACTGTTGGCTTCCTCGCTGTTGCTGGCAGTTCGGCCCCTGCCATAGGATTGGCCTCTTCCTCTAGTAGACCCCCGTCCTCTCCGGGCATTCTTTCTTCGGGTAAGTTTCTCCTCTGCTTTGATCGCGCTCTGGTATGCCTCCTCAGTATTGTTTGGAGACAAAATGCTTATTTCATCCAAAATATCCATCCTCAGCCCATTTACATATCTGGTTGTCCTTTCTGCTGTATCCTCTGTGTATCCAGCTCGCAAATTTACTCGATAAAATTCCTCTGTATACTCTTTCACGGTCAGTCCCCTCTATCTCAAATTCTGAACCTGTCTATGTAACGCGATTTGGTAATCTCTTGGCAGAAATCCGCCCTTCAATTTATCTACCATCCTTGTCCAAGTTTTTATCGGTGGTTTTTTCAACCTCTTTCTCTCGTTCTGGACACTATCCCACCACAGGGTTGCGTGTCCTTTCAGGTTTGTTGCTGCAAACTTGACCCTACGGTCTTCACTAACTTCCTCGCATTCAAAATACTTGTCCATCTCGCTAATCCAATCTAACACAACGTCAATAGATAAACTACCATCGTAAGTTGGTAATTCTGGTTTTGGTCTGCTGTTTGACAATAATACAGACTTCAATAACTTCACTTCTGGTGAGTCACCTTCAGGCCCATCTGCTGCCACTTCCACTTCTTCTTCACTCACATCACCTAATTCTGGATCTCTTCTCCTGCCTGCCTCTACTGCTTCCAGTCGAGCAGTAAGAACTCTGAGTTCTTCTCGTAATGCCTCATCTGCCATTCTACGAGCACCTCCACCTTGTCCTCGTCTACCTATATCCATTTCTCCCAAACCTCTTCAACTCAAACTGCTTTGATACCACTCTGATGGGACCTAGCCCACTTGGCAACGCTTTATGCTTTATTTGACAACCCAGATCGATTACGTGGCAGACATAATATCTTTGCCCGTGATTCTGTGTGATGGTGGTAGCTGGGATAGTAAATGCTGGAGTTAATGGCAGTACTCTACCTCGGAATACACCTTAACCCTAACTTTATTGTATTCTCTCGATTCTTCCTTGGGCTTTTGTTCTGCTGAAATCGAGGGTTTTGTTAGTTCTGCAATGAAACCGTGGGTGCGTTATGCTGTGGTTTATCTGGTTCTGCAACGAAACATGTATGTAATATGCCGTGGTTTTGTTGGCTCTTGATGCTGCCTGAAAACTTAGTTCCATCTCTGGTTGACCCGTTCGTTCGTTTTATGGCAAATTAGTTTGACTGTGGAGGTTATTCAGCCTGGTTCCGTGCTCGATTCTTGGTAAGTTACTCTGCTACCTCGTTGGTTCTTGTATGCGTGGGTTTTCTGGTTAATTTACTTTCTTCTAGCTGTGGTTGTGACGCCTGTTGATTGTATTCCGCTGTGGTCTGAACTCAATCCCTCTGTTCGCTGTTAATGGCTTTCACTGTGTGATTACTGTGTGCCTTTCTGGTTCTCTGAGGTTTCTGTTCTGAATTCCGTTTGTTGGTATTTATTTGTGGTAGTCCGCCTTCTCACAATACGGCACTAGTCTTGGTTGGAATCACAGGGCTTCTCAGGAACGCGCCCTCGATTTAACACAGGTAAGATAATCGTTTCATGCTTCAATTTTGCTCTTCTTTTCATTCTGGGTCTAACCCAACTCGTCCCTTTTCTCTACAGTTGCTCAGTTTCGTTCGCTGTTCACGCTATGGCATCTGGCCGCGCTCTCCAGGTAAGATATCCTTTTCGAAAAGTTGGTTTCTTACAGGGTTTTGTTTCCCATGAGTTTTTCTTTCACCATACACACTTATACTTCGCGTTTGGCTCCTTGCAGGTCTTTATGGGCGACCTGGGCGGCGTATCGTCCTACGCTTGGCTATTTTGGTTGTTCATCTCCTTGGTAGGCCTGAAACTTCATTATCTGTCTGTGATTGTTGTTTTCTGAGGACGATCCGTCTCCTGGTCTGGTTATTTAGTCACTGTATATGCTATTCAACTGTAATTTTAATTTCGTTGACTCTGTGTGAGAATGTATGAGAGTCTAGTGTGGCCTCTAGTTGTTTGTTTGGTACAAACTCTAACTCAGGGTTTTTCGATTGGGCATGGGTTTTCATCCTTCAGTCGTATTTGGTTCTATTTATGTCTTGAATGGTCACTGTCCTCCGGAATGTGACTCGGCTCTACCAACAATACTGTGGATTTTGTTCTTCGACAATTGAAATGAAATTTTAATATAAAGAGAGTGTATGGTTGTTTTTTTACCTCTGTATATTTGGCTTTGGTTGTCGTTTGTCCTTCTGTGCATTCGAACGTTGGAAAGCTTGTAAACGTGGCTGGTTGCATTTCTCGGTTGTTGTTAACTGAACATTATGAATTGGAAACTGTTGCTTCACTGTGTGCGTAAAATAAGTAGATGACTGTTAATTTGGTAACTCTGAATTCATTAAGATTCTATCTATTTGGTTTATATTCGACTGTGAATAATGTTTACACAGTAGCCATGACAATGTAATAAATAATGATGATACAGTAGCTCGTTAGATAATGAAAACGTAAATGAATGTCAACAAATATTGATACAGATAATTTAGATGGACAATAGCTTCTCTGTTTTTGAATGCTTGGTCTTTTCTATTTCTTTTCCTTCTGAATTTACTCAACTTTTCTCCCTTGAACTGAACCCTATTCTGTTACATGTGTTTTGGCTTTATAGCCCTCTGTTTTCAGTTGATGCTTACAGTTAGTTTAACTATTACAGAATATGGTTACATAACTTCTAATTCTATCAATAATTCTACCAAGTATAGTTCTGCCAGCTTCAGACAGTTACTGCCCTGCTTGGCAATTGTTGTTTCATCCTTTGTAAATTAAGACTTTAACCGCTTTAGTCAGTTGTTCTTTCTGGTGTTATAGCAACTGCACAGTTTCTGTTTCTGGTGCTGCAGCAACTGTGAATTATAATTCTGCAGAATTCGAACAGTTCCAACAATTGTCAGCGACTTAGTCAACTTCCAAAGATTAATTATAAAGATAACATGAGTATGTGTTGAATAATTAAACATATAGCAATGAGGAGAGTTAATTCATAC
>APFE030698337.1:344009-376847 GCA_000404065.3 Pinus taeda | reverse complement strand
AGTCATGATAGTTTTGTAGGCAACACACTGAGCTACTTTGTGTCCAAAGTTGTGACAAGAGAAACATTGACCATTGAAGAAATTCCTGCGACTATCAACCCTGCGAACCGAATGATTGTAGTTTTCATTGACATCCATTCTTGAGGCAAATTGAGAATGATTTACCTATGGTCTGTTGTAGATTTTGTTTATCCTTGAAGCAGATTTCCCCTGATTTACTTGGTGATCTCTGTTCATTCTTGAAGAAAAATGTCCCTGATTTACCTGGTGAGCAGCATTGTGCCTTTGCTGTCGATTGTCAATTTGTTCACTTCTCCTTGCTGCATCAATATAGCTTTTGGAGGTGGATGGCTTCTGTGCTTGAGATGCTTCTTCGTTATATCCCAAACCTGTCTTGATTAGTGGAGAACGCTGCACTTTGATAATCTCATCTAACATTTCAGATCCTTTAACAAATCTAAGATTAAGAGCTTTAGTTTTCTCAATCTCTTTTCTAAGTCCCATTATTTCACATTCTAACTTTTCATGATGTTTTTCACTTTCAGCCAGTTGGAATTGCAGAGTATCAATAATCATATTTTTCTCTTCTAAAAAATATTTGAATTTAAAAATCTCTTCATAAAGACCTTCTTCATCTATAGCATCCATGAAATCATTGTTGGCTGCTCGAATTGTTTATTGATTAAACAGTCGAGTACCACATTAAATTGTCATCCCAGGAAAGTCCTTTTGTTTCAAAGGTGACCTCGTACTGTATGCACTAATTCTAAAAGCATTAAAGGTTGTAGTATAAATAGATCTACTTTCTATCAAACCCTTACTCTGTGTTACAGCAGCTATAATCCATTGCAGAAATGAAATGAAAGCAATTAATTAATGGTAACAAATCTGCAGAAAGAAATGATGGTTGTTTTGTAACAGAGGACCAGGACCCTGTCCTCAGAATAAGGATGTTTAGCACCTGCCTCTGTGACCAATTTGCCAATGCACACTGAAAATCCTAATCAGCGGTGACACACTCTCACAGTGCCAATCGATCAAGGGAACAGAGTATCAGCAAAAAGAAAATATCAGAATCAAGGCTAGAAATACACAAAAATCACACACACACTTAACAGAAAAGAAATGGGTGAATCTTGTGAAGAAGGTGGGCCCTGTCCCTCTCACAAGATTCCCCTTAACACAGATGCTAAGTTAAAATTCTCAGAACAGTGCTTTATTCATCTGCCAAAATGTCCAATTACAATAAATATTTAGACTTGCTCTGCACTACAATACTTTCGTTATAACTCGCTAACTCTCAACTGTAGATGTCTCCTCTTTATAGAGGAGACATATATTACAATAGATTGTCATTATTCACTTAGTTTGATCTTTTTATACAAAAATAGGAAATCAATTCCTGTTACAGCATGTTGTTACAACAGTGTATATCTTTGTCATCCTTCGTTTAGTCAGATCCTTCCACTGTTGCAAAACTGGTAGTCTTCATCTATCTCCTTGGGGTCCTTGTACTATCCTTGGATGTTCCACTGTTGTTGTCGATTTGATAAATCTCAACTGTTCGCTTGAAGTTCTCATGTTGTTCCTGGTGTTCCAGCATCTGCAACTGTGTTTTGTTGATCATGCTATGTCAGTATCTGCCAAGCATAGTTCTACGAGCTTCAGACGATTACTGCCCTGCTTGACAATTGTTGTTTCATCCTTTGCAAATTAAGACTTTACCCACTTTAGTCAGTTGTTATTTCTGGTGTTACAGCAACTGAACAGTTGTTGTTTCTGGTGTTACAGCAACTGTGAATTATAATTCTGCGGACTTCGAACAGTTCCAACAATTGTCAGCGACTTAGTCAACTTCCAAAGATTAATTATAAAGATAACATGAATATGTGTTGAATAATTAAACATATAGCAATGAGGAGAGTTACTTCATACCTTGGAATAACGAGGTCAAAATGTTATCAAGGGTTTCAACTTATGGGCTAAAAAGGGGTAACATCATGACAAAATATGAGGTCAAAAGTAGACAATATGGAGTCCTAACATCCCCCCCAACTGAAAGGGTTGCATGTCCTCATGCAACGTTTAATATGAATCTGAGTCGGAGTACTGGGATGAACAGTGTAAGTTGCTGATACAGTAGCTAAAGAAGGTTTTATCAGACCTTCTTCTAAATCCCTGGACACTCTGTAATTGTTGCCATACTGCCACCTCCTCCTTTTTGGTCAGTTTGTAATGAGCCTTATATTGCTGACCAGGTAACCACAAGAGAGGGAAATGAAAATAGTAGCCAATCCACCTCTCAACACACTTTTCTATACATTTGACATAATAAGGTATGCGTGAAATTGCTACTTGAAGATTGAGGGGATTATAAGGATGATATTCCTGTCTCTCTTTGGGACAATGTTCCCAAAATAAATTGTTTGCTTCGATGGCCAGTGCCCCTTTTGTTTTTACATAATGTTGGCAGTCCTGCAAGACTGCTACTTCTAGTTTCCTCATATGATCGATCAACTCTGGATTACTTAGATTTTTTTGATGCTGTGCAATGAAGGTAGCTGCATTCTGTGGTTCATTTTGAATCTAAAGAAGGCAGTTCTACTCATTATGCGTTACTGACATATAGGCATTTTTCCAAGTAAGTTGATTGGCTAGAAAAGAGATGAAGGCTCTTATTTGGATATCACCAACAATAGGGAGTATATTCATCACTCTATCTTCAGGCATGGCCTCATTGTGAAGATAGAGTTCATAGAGAAAGTTTTGATCATTATTTGGTGCTTCTCTGAATGTTTCAATAAATTGATCAGGTGTATCAACTTGGTAGGGTCTTCCATCTCTAATTGCCTTTATTTGTAAGAACGCCAACTATTCTCTCAAGAATACTGCATAATTGAAAGAGGGTTTTTTTGTAGCCAGTACCCTCTGGACCAGATCGAAGACGCGGGACATCCTAGATTTTACTTCCTTATTTTCTTTATGTTGAGCTCGAGACTATTCAAGTGCATCCCAATTTCTGTATGCATAGCTGAACCAAATTGACTATTGCTGTTGGAATGCCTTCCCTTGTGAAAGCTCATATTCTGTTCTCCATGTATCCTTTAGTTGTTGAAAACTAGAGGTCTCCATGTGAGCATCGCTGACACGGGGAGGTTCAGTCTGTGCATAGGCATCAGAAAAAGATTTCTGTTCTGTAGTAGTTTGGGTGGCCCGCGGTGGTTCTATGTCTTCCTCCAAAACTCTTGAAACCTGTTGGTTCTTGTGTGACAGCAGGTTGCTCTGTTTCTTCTTTTACAATTCTTAGAAAACCTGCTGGTTCTTGTGTAACAACAGGTTATTCTATTTCTTCTTCTACAACTCCTGCTGGTTCTTGTGTAACAGCAGGTTGTCTGTTTCTCCTGTTGGTTCTTTTGTAACAACAGGTTGTTCTATTTCTCCTGATGGTTCTTGTGTAGCAGCAGGTTGTTCTGTTTTGATTACAGAAGCAGAGGGCTGTGGATTAGCTTCGGTCATTGGAACCTGGACTATCTTATATCCTGCTTGAGTGTACAGCTCACCACACTCACTGCACATATACTCATTGTATTGACTCTTTTCTGTTACGGATGCTACCCGTGCTAAGATGTGGATATTATATTCATTCTGATAGGCTTCTTTAACCATTATGATCTCCTGCTGATAATCCTTAATTTGAGATTTTAGAAACTCAATTTCTTCCTGCAGGGAGGCTATGATAGGCAGAGCTTGTGTATCTGCAGGTTCTAACGGAGGAAGGGATTATTGTTCCGCATCCACCTGGTCATTTGCATCCCCAATAGGTGATTCTTGTGTGTCACCTGTTGGGTCATTGGCTGGTTCTTGTGTAACAGCCACTTGCCCAATATCACCTTGGGTGTCTACTTTAGATTTTTCGGCAGCTGGTTCTTGTGTAACAGTTGCCTCAGAAAATAATGTCACAAAACTGTCAACGCTCTGCATCTCAGCCCCAAAGGGTGAGGAAAGGGAATGCTCAGGGATGGTTGGAATGCGGGGTGTTAGGGTGATGGGTGGAGAACTGGGGATCACAGGGCTGGTGGGTTTAACTGCTACAGTTGACCGTGTTCGCTGCTTCGGTAAGGAGGCAGGAAAATCAGTAATTTTTCTTTTTCGTCCACTTTCCTTCAGACTGGGAGAACTATCGGGAATAGAAGCTGCTTTGACTGAAGCCCTGGTTCTTCTCCTTTTTAGTGGAGTTTCAGTTTTTTGCTGCTTTTTTCTTTTAGGAAGAATGATGGGGGTGTTATCATCGGAGTCACCAGTGGAGATATGAAGCATGGGGGTAGATGGTTGAGCTTCATTGGGGGATGGGGTCCTCTGCAGGGGTGTTTCTGCTGCTAATTGCTGGGGAATTTCCTGGGGTATTTGCTCTGGTTGTTGGGGAATTTCTTGGGGTATTTGCTCTGGTTGTTGGGGAATTTCCTCTTCTTGCTGAGGATATTCTTCTATTTGCTGGGGATAATTAATGAGGGGGGGTGGATGATTTAGAGCAACGCTTCTATTTATTAGGAGTTGGGCTAAATGATGGTGTTTCAGGGAAAGGAGCGGATGCTTTGCTTTTCTAGTATAACGTGACATATTTTTTAGACAACCCAATAGATAATAAGGAATGTTTATCAATTGATCATGCCTCAAATGATTTAACAAAACAAAGTCATGTTGGTAAATTACCTGGTAACGTCCTTCGCAAGTCAAATATTGCTTGACAAACTCTGCAACCTTTGGCCATGGTGGAGGCAGTGACTGAAGTGCGACCCCTCTGCCTTTGGCTTCAACATGCTCGCCTGGTAGGAAAAAGCATTGCTGCGCATTCAGAATAAGATGTTTCCTACTAAACCAACGTGTACCATTGGTCGGTAACCCGGAAACTCGGGCTACGTCTTCCTCTGTTACTGGAATCTGTACTCCCTGGACCGTAGAAAATACTTCTCTTAAGTTGCATGCGAACTCCAACACTTGCTGTGTGTTGAAATCCGAGAGTCTTCTAAAGTAGTCTACCCATCCTGCTTGCAGGAAAATTTGGTAAACCTCGGGGTAGAGTTCCAGTAGCGCTGTTGTGCCGAGTTCATATGTAATCAGATTTGCCACCATAGCTACTGATCCAACGAAAATACACAATGCAGAGCTGAGTTATTGAGTTTGAGACAGAGTAAACTGTTACAAATGAGGATATGCCACGACGAGGTGACTTTTAGATATTACTGCGAGGAGTAAGGGTGGCGGTGATTGACGTGTTATGCAATAATTACAATATTTTGGTAATCCCCCCAAATCTACAGCTGAATGATCTGATTGGTAGTACAATGATTTCGGCAGTCGTATCAACATCTCCACATTAACTATAATTTAATATTCGCACTTAAACATGCGTACCTTTACTTTTACCTTTAGTCGCGCGCCAAAAGTCTTATCTTGTCTTTTGTTGGATTAATAATAATTTCAACGGGTTTACAAGCGTGAAAATACAAGCGATTTGACAGGAAGTAGTAGTGATGAAGTGTAATTATCAGAGTGCATGGCTGGTTCCTTTAGTGAAGCATAATATGTTCCATCAGGATGATAGTTCATCAAGTACTGAAACTGGTATTACAGTATTGAAAAGTGATGTTTCCGGAACATGAGTTAGTGCTGCAGCGGCGGGAAGTGGTGTTGCGGCAACGGGGGGTGGTGTTGTAGCGATGGAAAGTGGTGTTGCAACAACAGGGAGTGGTGTTGCAGCAATGAGAAGTGGTGTTGCAGCAATGGGGAAGTGGTGTTGCAGCAATGTGGAGTGGTGTTGCAACAACGGGAAATGGTGTTGCAGCAACAAGAATTGGTGTTACAGCAATGGGAAATGGTGTTGAAGCAATGGGAAATGGTGTTGCAGAAACAGGAAGTGGTGTTGCAGCAACGAGACATAATGAAAAACTTGATTTATGGTCCGAAAAACGTTTCCAAGCTGCAAAGTGATTCTTTTAGAATTTTTATTCTCAGCCATCCTCCGAAACTAAGATCTGCAAAAAAATTAATTGTAACATGGCAACCCTTTGCAAGGATTATTAGTTAAGAAATATAATCTAAAAATAAATAAATAAACAGAAATTTAAGTGCCTTGAGGGACAGCAGGTTCCCCCCAAAAAGACATAATGTAAGTCTGCCATGCAGGTAGCTTTGAAATCTTCTTTAGAAACAGGCCGTTGATACGAATGGAGTCGATACCCATTTACTAATAATGGTGTTCTATTATCATCAATCGTTAAGAGTCTGACTGTTCCGTTTGGAAAAACAACATCTATTTCATAAGGTCCTAGCCACTTTGTTCTTAATTTACCTTGGAAATTCTCGAAACGGGAGTCATAGAGTGAAGCCCAGTTACCTTTCTGGAACTACTTTTGCTTAATAGTTTTTTCGTGCTATCTGGTTCTTTGTTGCTGGATCATGGTTGTTTGATGGATGGCGTCCAATCTTTTCTCGTCTAGTTCCTGAAGCTGCTGCAACCTGGCTGTCTGTGCATCAGTCAAATCAAGGTTAACAACTAAAGCAGTTCTTAAAGTTTTGATTTCAAACTCCAGAGGGAAAACAACATTTTTACAAAAAACTAATTCATAGGGTGAAAAGCCTGTGGTATTCCTCCAAGTGGTTGTATAAGCCCATAATGCTTCAGGCAACTTTTGAAACCAGTCCCTCCTGTTTTCCTTTATTGTTTTTGTCAAAATAGCTTCTATGACTTTGTTGGTGCTTTCCACCTGCCCATTTGACTAGGGGTGATAAGGTGTGGTCATTTTATGCTTAATATGATATTTCTGCAATGTGTCTTTGAAGCCATGAGGGTTAAAAGGAGGTCCTCCATCAGTGACTAGTTCCCTAGGCAGTCCAAACCGAATGAAGATTTCTTCAAATAAAAATGTTAATATTGATTCTTCATTAGCTTTGAGGAGTGCCTTAGCTTCTACCCACTTAGTCATATAATCCGTGCATACTAGTATGTAAACTTTTTAATTAGATGGAGGGTTAATGGGACCTATAAAATCTAGTGCCCATCTTTCAAATGGTTCAAGAATTACCTGGGGATTAAGTGGCATTTCATCCCTGTGATTAGGCTGGCCCATTCTTTGATAGCTATCGCAGGCCCTAACATATTTCTTTGCATCCTTGAAGATTTAGGGCCAGTAGTAACCCATCCTGAGAACCTTGTGTGCTGTTCTTTTGTCTACGAAATGTCCTCCACAAGGGCCATCGTGGCATGCTTTCAATACATCATAAATTTGATCTTCGCCAATGCATCCCCAGATCTCCTGATCGAGTCCTGTGTGAAACAGACAGCCTCTTATCTAGCTGTACCTAGCGCTTTGTTGAATGATTTTCCTTTTTTCTCTATGCAATAGGTGTGATGGTAATTTCCCTGCAACTAAGTAGTTGGCAATGTCTGCATACCAAGGTGAGTGAGCAGATACTGCAAATAAATACTCGTCAGGAAAAGAATCATCTACTGGAATATTTTCATTAGTTTTTAACTGAGTAAGGAAATCAACAACTACATTCTCTTTTCCTGGTCGATCTACAATTGTGATATCAAATTCTTGTAATAACAATAACCATCTGGTAACTCGAGCATTTGTAATTGATTTGTTCATTAAGTATTTAATGGCTAAGTGGTCAGTATGCACAAAAGTAGTATAAACAATAATGTAATGCCGAAACTTATTGATAGCATAAATGACTGCTAGGAATTCCTTCTCAGTAACTGTATAATTAAGTTCTACGGGAGTCCTGTTTTTACTAATAAAATAAATGACATAGGGAAGACTGTTTTCTTCCTGTCCCAAGACAGCTCCAATGGCAGTGTCTGAGGCATCAGAGGATATATGAAAGGGGAGTTCCCAATCAGGTCCTCTCAAAATGGGAGCTGTAGACAACTGATGTTTAAGTTCATCGAATGCTTTTTCACAATCATTAGTCCACTTAAATTCAACATTTTTCGTTAGTAACACAAACAAAGGAGAAGCTATTTTAGAAAAATTATTGATAAATCTTCTATAATACCCGACATGTCCTAAGAAACTTCTCACATCAGTTCGGGTTTTGGGGATAGGGAGGGTTTGAATTACCTGTATTTTAGCTGGATCGACTTGAATTCCTAAAAATGAAATGAAGTGACCCAATACAATACCTTGATTCATCATCATATGGCATTTTTCAGTACTTAAGGCAACATGTGCTTCTATACATCTCTTAAGTACTTTTTCAAGGTTCTGTAGAGCATCCTCAAAGGTTGTGCCATAAGAAGTAAAGTCATCCATAAATATTTCTAAAGAATCATTTAACATATCAGAAAAAATCCCTATCACTGCTCTTTGAAATGTTGCTGGGGCATTACATAGCCCAAATGGAAGACCCCTATAGGTAATGGTCCCCCATGGGCTAGTAAAAGTAGTTTTGTCCTGATCTTGGGGTGCAATCTTTATCTGATTATATCCGCTAAATCCATCCAAAAAGGAAAAGAATTTCTTACCTGCCAAGTTATCTAATACCTGATCAATGAATGGTAAAGGGAAATGGTCTTTCTGGGTGGCCTTCTTTAGGGCTCTATAGTCCACACATACTCGCCATTTCCCATTTTTCTTGGGTACAATTACTAGCGGAGAAACCCATTCACTATCAGATATGGGGTATATAAATCCTGCATTCAATAATTTTTGAAGTTCTTCTTTTACAATTTCCATTAAATTGGGATTCATTCATCGTTAGGGTTGACAACCTGGGCGGGATCATTCTTTAATATAAATGCGGTGGGTGCATAGTTCAGGAGAAATCCCCTTCATATCTATATAATCCCATGCGAATGCCTCTTTATTTTCACGGAGTAGCTTCATTAACTGTTGTTTTTGATCGTCTGTTAGATTAGGATTTATATTTAATGTTTTACCTGGCTCAATTTCTACTGTTATACTTTTGGAGGGGCTACCAGCTAATGTCTGAGGTAGATTTTCAGTTTCAAGGTTGTGCTGGGATTCAGATTCTAAGATTGCAGTGAAGTGATTATGTATTTTTGGACTGACCGAAGAAGGTTCAGAAATAAAGTTGCTGATTAATTCATCTTCGGTTGAGTCTTTGAAAGTTAAAGCTCGTCCGACAGTTAAAATAGGTTGGGTTTCCTCATCCTCATAGTCTAACCATACTGAATTGTCGTTATTAATCATGGGTGTGGCATGAGGATAAAGAGCCAGCTGTTTGGTTTCCTGCGCATTAGATATTGTCATTGATCCAGACCTACAACTGATGAAAGCATCTGCTGTAGCCAGCCAAGGTCTTCCTAGAATCAGTGGATGACCCCCCAACTTTGTTTTAGTTTGTAACACAACAAAGTCGGCTGGGTAATTCCAAGATTCTACAGAAATTACCAGGTATTCAATGACTCCTTCGAGTTTAATTGTAGAGCGGTCAGCCAACTCTAGAATGGCTGGGTATCCCTATTTAAATGTTTCAACTGTAGTAATTGTGCTATTTCAAGTGTCATAATGTTTATTGCAACACCCAGATCTACTAGAACTTTAGAGACAAAGGTTTTACCAACCTGAATTGTTACTGTAGGGTGACCAGAGTCACCATATTTCATAGGGGGGTATTTTTCTGTCATCAAAGCAGTCAGTTCCCCCATCACATGGACTGTGAGGGGTTCCTTAGCTTTTCTTCCAGGATTTTTAATACAGATATCCCTAACAGTTCTAGCATAAATAGGAACATCTCTTAGTGCTTGCAATAGCGGAATTTTGACATATAAATTCTGCAGTTCTCCTAAAAGGTTAAAAGCAGGTGGCTCAAATGTTTTAGTAAGAGCCAGTCGTTCAGGGAAGGGTGGCTCTGCTGTTTGAGCAGTCTTGTTAGAAGATGATTCAACCGTTTCCGCATTGTTGTTAGATGACTTTTCTTTTCTAGTTTCCTCTTTTTTAGAGTCAGTAATGTCATCAAAGATGGGTTCAACTATCCTCCGAGAACGTAAATGGATATCATTACATTGCATAGGGGAAACAAATTGAATTTGAATATCAATTACCTACAAAGCTTTATTATTATTCGGGTTGGGGTTAGGTTGTACAGGCAGTTGGGGTCTGATTGACTAGTTATTCGGCGGAGCGTTAGATGGTAAGGAAAGAGATTGTTGGTGTTGAGGAAATGAATATGTTGGGCTGTCCAGTTTGGGTTCCATTGATTGAAATAAGGTTGCTGAAGAGTCCAAGGATTCCACATGGTAGGGTCGGTAAAAGGAGTATTTGGTTGCTGCATAGGTGGAAATTGCATTGGATTAAAGGGTGGGTATTGCATTTGATTCATGGGTGGGTAATTTGTTTGAAAAGGAGAGTGACTATTCCAACGACTAAATGATGTGTTAGAATTCATACCTTGTCTTTGTGGTTGCCATTGCCTCCTTTGTGTCATCAGGTACACTGCTTCACCTTCTTCTTCAGTTGATTGCAGTGCTGCCTTTATTCCTGGCAAAGAAAAGCATTGTTAAGTCTCATGATCCTTTTCACAAATGGTTCAAATTGGTACCCTATCCAATGGGCATTCCCTCAGTGGGTGCTTCCCTCTGCATTTGGAACAGAAAATAGCCAGGGCAGCTTCTGCTTCTGCCTGCTTCTTTTTAACCTGCAGGGCATCAATTTGTGAAGCAAAAGAGCTTAACATTTCAGTTTAAATTCTTCAAGAAAATTACCTATTTCGGCTCGTGTTGCTCCTCCACTTGATGATTTCTGGACTCTTGAGTATATACTGTCCCTACTTTTAGATCTGCTTGCTGCTCCTCTGGAACATCTCATGCAGAGGTTAATAATCTCATCAAATGGTTCTTTGGATATATCCCCTTTCCCAAGCATATTTAGCATATCCACGCAGTCATCTCGTACCCCTTTTAGCAGTATTGTCTTCAGAATATCCTTACTCATAGTTGGATGATCTGATTGCTGCAGATTATACTGCAGTTTCTCTACAAAGTCCTCCAGATTCTCGTCCTCTTTCTGGACCATTTTAAACAATTCTTCCTTCCTTTCTCTTGTTCAACAGTAATCCTGATATTTGGTCAGAAAACTTTCTTTCATCTGATCCCACGTAGTGATTACCTGAGCCCCTAAGCTCATAAACCATCTTAATGCGTTTCCTTTCAATGTTGCTGGAAATAGTTTTAATTTATGAGCAGGAGTTACATAATCATAACTCCTACACAGTATATCAAATTCAAAGAGGAACTCATCAGGATCTTCAGAGGATAACCCATGAAAATTAGGTAATACTGCAGGTGGAATGTTCTTCATAGGGATTGTTCCTCTTGGGATATCCCCAATAGGAAACTCCAGGGTGGAGAGTGAATTTTCCCCCCTTCCTTCCGCTCTGTTATCCTCCATTGGTCTTTTCCCTGAATTGCTTGCTCTGTCTTCAATATCTTCTGTTTCTTCAGGTTCTTCTACTGGTTCCTTAATGTGCTCTGGTGTTTCCAGCTTCCTTTCAAGTCCTAGTACTTCCTCCTTCTGGTGATCTGTTTGGGAGGAATACTAGATCTGAGGTCTTCAGGAACTTGTTCTCTGGGATGTCTCGGCCTTTGAAATGATCTCATCAATGAAATTTTTTCTTCCTCCTCCTGTGCCCTTGCCGCTTGTGAAGTTAGCTTTCTTGCGTCCTCTCATGCACCTCTTATTCTAAAGGAAAATCATTAATGCCTTTAAAATCTTTTAGTCGCCTTCCTCGGCAACGGCGCCAAAATGTTGGCTGCTCGAATTGTTTATTGATTAAACAGTCGAGTACCACATTAAATTTTCAACCCAGGAAAGTCCTTTTGTTTCAAAGGTGACCTCGTACTGTATGCACTTAATTCTAAAAGCATTAAAGGTTCTAGTATAAACAGATCTACTTTCTATCAAACCCTTACTCTGTGTTATAGCGGCTATAATCTATTGCAGAAATGAAATGAAAGCAATTAATTAATGGTGACAAATCTGCAGAAAGAAATGATGGCCATTTTGTAACAGAGGAATAGGACCCTGTCCTCAGAATAAGGATGTTCAACACCTGCCTCTGTGACCAATTTGCTATTGCACACTGAAAATCTTAATCATGGTGACACACTCTCACAGCGCCAATCGATCAAGGGAATAGAGTATCAGAAAAAAGGAAATAATGGAAGCAAGGCTAGAAATACACAGAAATCACACACACACTTAAGAGAAAAGAAATGGGTGAATCTTGTGAAGAAGGTGGGCCCTGTCCCTCTCACAATATTCCCCTGAACATAGATGCTAAGTTAAAATGCTCAGAACAATGCTTTATTCATCTGCCAAAATGTCCAATTACAATAAAGATTCAGACTTGCTCTGCACTACAATACTTCTGTTATAACTCACTAACTCTCAACTGTAGATGTCTCCTCTTTATAGAGGAGACATCTATTACAATAGATTGTCATTATTCATTCAATTTGATCTTTTTGTACAAAAATAGGAAATCAATTCCTGTTACAGCATGTTGTTACAACAGTGTATATCTTTGTCATCCTTCGTTTAGTCGGATCCTTCCGCTGTTGCAAAACTGGTAGTCTTCATCTATCTCCTTGGGGTCCTTGTACTATCCTTGGTTGTTTCGCTGTTGTTGTCGATTTAATAAATCTCAACTGTTCCCTTGAAGTTCTCATGCTGTTCCTGGTGTTCCAGCATCTCCAACTGTGTTTTGTTGATCGTGCTATGTCAACATCTGCCAAGTATAGTTATGCCAGCTTCAGACGGTTACTGCCCTACTTCACAATTGTTGTTTCATCCTTTGCAAATTAAGATTTTACCTGCTTTAGTCAGTTGCTATTTTTGGTGTTACAGAAACTGCACAGTTGCTGTTTGTGGTGTTGCAGCAACTGTGAATTATAATTCCGCGGACTTCGAATAGTTCCAACAATTGTCAGCGACTTAGTCAACTTCCAAAGATTAATTATAAAGATAACATGAATATGTGTTGAATAATTAAACATATAGCAATGAGGAGAGTTACTTCATACCTTGGAATAATGAGGTCAAAATGTTATCAAGGGTTTCAACTTATGGGCTAAAAAGGGGTAACATCATGACAAAATATGAGGTCAAAAGTAGACAATATGGAGTCCTAACAAGGGGGACATCAATGGCAACATAAATAGGCCAAAAAACTCCCCCTTTGCGAATGATGTTAACCTGTAGCTACTAAAAATAAATATGACATTTAGATACATAAGTTTGAAGCTGAGCACATACATAACTCACTCTCTTACCCCATCTGACGTCAATGGCAAGGGGTTTTAGATGGCAAGAAAAAATACATAACACCGATCTGATTCATGGCCAAAAATGAAGAACCCCCCCTAAAGAGGTACAATCACTACTCCCCCTGGGATGCTGAACATTCTCCCCCTGAATGTATATGAGACCACATCATCTTGAAGAAGCAATAGACATGAAGTAGCAACCCATCTCAAAATGAAGCAAGAAGAAGCAAACAAACAGTTCACAATTCCTTGAAAATGTATGCAAATAACCAATAAACACCCATTCTTCAAAATTTTCACCTGAAAGTGATTTTGATGAAAGCCATATGACAACAACTAACTCCATGAAAAAATCCTCAATACCTTTGAAAAGCAAAAACACCCATCTTCTCTCTAAGATATTGAAATTGGTCTTTTGGAAGTGGCTTGGTGAAGATATTTGCAATTTGTTCACTTGAAGAAATATATTCCAACTTCACAACTTTGTTGACTACTTGTTCTCTTAGAAAATGATATTTTATTGGTATGTTCTTGGTCTTGGAATGAAGAACTAGATTCTTGGAAATGATTATTTCACTTATGTTGTCTACCATGATAGGAAGAGGCTCCTCAAATTCAACATGCATGTCTTGAAGAGTATGCTTCATCCATAATATATGTGTACAAAAAGTGGTTTCTACTATATATTCTGCTTTAGTTGTGGAGAAAGAGATTGATCTTTTTTTCTTGCTAGCCTAAGAAACCAAACAATCACCCAAAAAATGAGCTGCTCCTGAAGTACTTTTCTTGTCCTCAATACTACTAGCCCAATCAACATTAGTAAAAGTAATAAAATTGAAATTCTTACCATTGGGATACCATAATCCATACTCAAGGGTGCCTTGGAGGTACTTGAAGAGCCTTTTTACAACATTAATATGAGTCTCCTTAATATTAGCTTGAAATCTAAAGACCAATCCTACAATTTGCATGATATCTAGACTAGAAGCAATTAGATACAATAAGCTTCCAATCATGGAATGATACATGAATTGATTTACGTCTGGTGATTCATCATCTTTACTCAACTTACAATCAGTAACCATGGGAGTACATACTAGTTTGCATTATTCCATGCCAAACAGTTTCAGTTTCTCTTTAAGATATTTTTATTGAGAAATAAAAATGCCTTTTTCATTTTGAATAACTTGGAAACCAAGAAAGAAAGTAAGCTCACCCAACATTGACATCTCAAATTATTTTTGCATTTCATTTGCAAAATTTTGGCCCATCTCCTCCAAAGAACTCCCAAATATAATATCATCTACATACACAATAATTATTAGAAAATGATCACCTTCAAATTTGATATATAAATTGGTGTCTGTGGATCCCTTTTTGAAGCCTTGTTCTTCTAGATGTTTGTCTAGTTTTTCATATTATGCTCTTAGCACCTATTTCAAGCCATAAAGAGCAATTTTCAATTGGCACACTAGATTCTCATCATCACCCAATGAGAAACCTTCAGGATTACCTATATATACTTCCTCTTCTAAATCACCATTTAAGAAATATGATTTTACATCCATTTGATAAACTCTAATTTTCTTACAACATGCAAAAGCCAAAAACATTCTTATAGCATCTAATCTAGTTATAGGACAAAAAGTTTCATCAAAATCAATACCTTCTACCTGAGTATACCGTTTGCACACAAGTCTTTCTTTGTTGCTTACCACTCTTCCTTCTTCATCAAGCTTATTATTGAACACCCACTTGGTTCTAATAATGTTTTTGTCCTTTGGCCTTGGTACAAGCTCCCATGTGTTGTTCTTCTCAATCTGATCTAGTTCTTCATTCATTTCTTTGACCCAAAATTGGTCTTCTTTAGCCTCATTGAAGTTTTTGGGCTCAAATTGAGACAAAAGTACAAAATGAGCTTGATTGAAACTATCCAACAATTTTCTCCTTGTTTGCACTCCAAGCTCTTTGCTACCAAGAATTTGAATTTTCGAGTGCTTCTTCTAGACGTGACTTTGTGGAGCCTTATTTGTAGTGGAGATCTTTCTCTCTTCTTTCTCTTCTTCAGAAATATCTTGGTCCTCATATACTATGAAATCATGATCAACTGCAACATCTTGGAAATCATTAGATCTAGGAAAATTTTTGTCAGACTAGGAGGTAACTCCTCAAATCAAATCATGTTATTCATTTAGGTTGTTCATTATTATATACAAGAGGGAGTGACTATTCAGTTCATCTCTCGGTGACTCTCCATCTTTTCAATTATTTATTTACATTAATTACAGTTGTTCACCCAATTCCTATGATTAGGTGTCAACCTTCCCTCCCCCCCCCCAATCTTAAGGGATGTTGGTAAGTCCAAGCATCGTTCCGAATCTTTCAAGCTTTTCCCTTCCAAGCACTTTGGTGAAGATGTCTACAATTTTCTTATTAGTGGAACAATGGCGGAGATGGATTGCTTTGGCCTCAACATGATGCGAATCAGATGATATTTAGTATTGAATTGCTTCGTTCAATCATGGAACTTTGGGTTCTTGGCCAACTTTATTTCCGAGGTATTGTCAATCATGAGTGGAGTCGATTGTACTTGTTTTACCTGCAAATCTTGAAGAATTTTCCTAAGCCACACAATTTCTTTTGTTGCCTCAGCTGCTGCCACATATCCTGCCTCTATTGCAGAATCTACTGGAATTGATTGTTTGTGTGATTTCCAGGAGACAGCTCCTGATCCAAGACTCGTAGCATAACCTGAAGTAGATACCCTAGTTTATTTGTCTCCGTTGAAGTCTGAATCAGAGTATCCAATCAAGTTGAAGTCGCCCACCTATGTATATTTGATTCCAAAGTCTTGAGTTCCTTTCAAGTAATTTAGAACTCTTTTTGCAATAGACCAATGTCCCTCACAAGTCTTTTGCATAAACCTGGAGAGGATTCCAACAACAAACGAAATGTTTGGTCTATAGTATTTAGGTAGTTGAGACTTCCTACAAGCTGTCTATATTTTGTTGCATCCTCAAATTATTTTCCTTCAATCGATGTGAGCTTTAAGTTTTGTTCCATTGGAGTAGTCAGAGGATTGCATTCAGTCATGCCAAACCTGTTCAACAGATCTTCAATGTACTTCTTTTGAGAAAGGAATATGGACTTCAACTATTGAGTTACTTCAATACCAAGATAGTAATGAACATAGCCCAAATCAGTCATTTCAAAACCTTTCCTCAATTCCTTCTTTATGGATGCAATGCAGATTTCATTGTTCCCTATCATGAAAAGATCATATACATAAAGCACAAGATATACAACTATTTTTCCAATCTTCTTGACAAAAAAAGTTGTGTCATCAAGATCATAATGTTTGAAATTGAGTTCAGAAGATGCTCAGTTAGTTTTTTATACCAGGCTCGCGGTGCTTGTTTGCGGCCATACAAGGATTTCACAAGTTTGCATACTTTATGTTCATGTCCTTTCATAGCAAATCCTTTAGGTTGGGACATAAAAACACTCTCTTTTAGATCTCTATTCAAGAAATCATTTTTTACATCCATTTGATGAACTTTCCAACCGTTCTGAGCTGCTAGGGAAAAGAGTTCTGAGCTGCTAGGGCAAAGAGTGTCTGGATGGTAGCCCATTTTGTTGTGGGGGCAAAAGTCTCCTCATAATCGACCCCTTCCTTCTGTGCAAAACCTTTTGCCACAAGCCTGGCCTTGTGCTTGTGAAGTGATCCATCAGCTTTATACTTGTTATTGTAGAACCACTTGCAACCAATTGGTTTGGTTCCCAATGGAGGATCAACCAGCTTCCAAGTGCCATTCTTTACTAGGGCATCATACTCCTTTTGAATCGCTTCTTTCCATTCATCACGAGAAGCAACTTCTTTGAAGGAAGTTGGTTCAAAATCTGTTGACAAATTCAATTCACAATCATAAGAAACATCCATATCAACAGGTGAATCAGAGTCATCTACATCACCTCCATTTTGCCGGTTTGAATTTCTAGTTCCTGCCTTTCCAACCTCATCAGGATGAAAACTTTCAAGTGTCTTTGTCAGCCACTTTCGGGGACCTTTCTCAGATGGTCTAGGCTGCTTCATCGATTGAGTTGGGACTGAATCAAGATTGAGTCTCCCAATTCTGTCAACCACATCACTCAAAGTATCATCCATTGTTGGAGTTTCATACGAGGGAGAGAGTGCTTCAGAAGAAGATTCCATAGGTTGATCTAGTATAGGAATCCCCCCTTCAAGATATGGAATCTGATTATCAAATTCTTGAAATGATTTTGCATTTGCGAATCTATCCAAGTGATCAAGTTGTTGCTCAACAACACTGTCAGTTTTGGATGATTCAAGAAAGATTACATCTCTAGATACAATAAACTTTTTATTGACTTCATCATAGAGACGGTATGTTTTGGAGGTGTTTGAATACCCTAGGAAGATACACTTACGAATTATCGCACCAAGTTTGTTTCTATGTACCTTTGGTATCAAGGCATAACATGTGGAACCAAAGACCCTGAGATGCTTTACCGAAAGAATGTGCCCATACCACATTTCATAAGTAGTCTTGTTTCTAATAGAATTAGATGGACATCTATTGTTTATATAAACAACACATAGCACTTCATCAGCCCAAAACATCAGTTTTACATTTTTTAAAAACATCATGGAGCATACCATATTTAAGATTGTCCTATTCATTCTTTTAGCTACTCCATTCTGTTGTGGATTATAAGTCACAGTTGTTTGATGTTTGATCCCATGTTGGTGAAGATAGTTTTCAAATTCATTTGAAGTATATTATTTTCCATTATCAGTGTGAATAGAGCCATTATGAGATTGTGCATCATCTTCAATCCATGTATGAAAGTTTTTGAATGTTTGAAAAGCATCACATTTGTTCTTCAATAAAAAAACCCAACACATTCTGGTGTAGTCATCAATAAATGTCATCATATATTTATTTCCATTTGCATAAGGAATAGGCATTGGACCACATAAATTTGAATGAATGAGTTCAATTTTTCTATGTGCTCTTGAATGTGAATCATGAAAAGACTATTTGCTATGCTTTCCTAGAATGCAAGTATCACATTGCTTAAGTTTCCTAGGAATTGTAGGCAAACCAGTAACACCATTTTTCTTCAACAAGTAGAGGCTATCATAGTTCAAGTGTCCAAATCTAGCATGCCATAATAAACTTGATGAAAATGTACCTTCTTCATAATGAGAATTGTATGAGAAATTTTGTGCACGAGCAGAGGTACCCTGCAACTTGAGAAGACTTTCTTCTTCTATCCCCGTCATGACAAGTGAGTGGTCTGATGCTTTTCTCACCCCAATCTTGCCATCAAACATATGAATGGAGTGTCCTTGCTGGAGGATGTGGACCAAGGAAGACAAGTTTCTCCTTAGCTGTGGGAGATATAGAACATGATGTAGAAGAAAGTATGGAAGACGAGACAATTTAATCCTGATTGTGCCAAGCCCTGATGGCTTGAGTTTTGATTTGTCTGCAAAGTATACTGCTCCATCAACATTGTCAGTAAATTCTTCAAAAAAATCTCTTCTAAAATTCATGTGGCAAGTTGCTCCTAAATCAAGCAACTAATCATTTTTCCAAGAAGAAAATGAAGCATTAAATAAGCCTTCATTTACTCCAATATTATAGTGTGCCACAACATAGTGAGCGGATGAAGGTGCTTTACCTTTGTCTTTGTCATTAGTTTTACCTTTGGGTTGATTTCTTTCCTGCTCAATTCTATCCCAAGGAAACTTGCATGTGGATGCATCATGTGATCCGTCTCTTTTGTAGCGTATGCAGTGTAAATATGAATTTTCTCCTTGAGAGTGTCTAGCCCCCCTACCTCTGAAATTTCTTCCTCTTCCTCTTCGACCACCTCTTCCTCTGGAAGAATCTTGAGCAACATTCTTTTCTCTATGAGCAATGCACACAACCTCTTCAGAAGACTCAGGAGTTGCCTTCTTGCCAAATTCTTTCTCTCTTTTAGCAATTTTTTTCATAAAGGAGTCAAAGGTAATATCTTTGAGGTTTCCATTTGCTTGCAATGACTTAAGATAATTTGAGTAAGTGGGATAAAATGCCTTGAGAAAAGCTATCAGAGGAATATCCAATTTAACATTAGTGAATTTGATATCATGCATTATAGATTTTACTTCTAATGCAAGAGCAAGAGGATCATTATTTTGTAATTCAAGGGTGAAGAGTTTAATCATGAGTTGAACAAGTTCAAGTGCAGAGTGTAAATCATAGAGTTCCTTCATTTTTTGTGAGGCTTCGAAAGCATTTGAAAATGGTGAAATATGGCGACTCAACTCTTCATTTACTGATGCTACAATCAATGCATAGGCCTTGTTGTTCTTATTTTCCCAAATGGAAAACTCCTTGTCTAAGGTAGGCTATTTTCGCTCTTTGTCTTCATCTCCCACACACACTCCTTTCCACAACTCATTGAAAATGAGGGTGTGTTTTATCTTCTGGGACCACTTAGGATAGTTCTCCTTGCCAGTGATAACTACTCCCACAATAGATATGATTGAATGCATTGTAAAATCTATGTAATGTGGGAAAAAAATACTTTTGCTACAAAATTTTACTCCTAAAAAAATATGATTTTGACATATGAAGGCAGAGGTATTATGGGGGGAAGGTGGTATTTGGGGAATGTGATATACTATGTCAGAAGAATGTTAACTTGTGGGAGCCACCATAAAAAAACGAGAGAGAATTTAATATGACTATGTATGGGAGCCACCATAGGCCACCACTACTAGAGTGGAGAGGGCCAAGATCACCAAGGTAGTGTGCAGAGTGAGGGCCAACTTTGCAACGAAGGGAGGGTGGGCCAAGACAGTGGGCCAACTATGTATGGGAGCCCAAGGTATGGGTAACTATGGGAGAAGGCTAACCACAGTGACCAAAGGTATGCGTGACTGTGGGAGGAGGCTAGCGTGAACTTAAAGCATACATGAGAGTTCAATAGAAGAACCACAAGCATCTAGGAGTGCTATTGTTCAACCCTCATTACTTAATCCACTGAGAAATGCAAAACTAAATTCCTTAAAATAAGTTCTATCATGAAATTCAAGAAGATCACCCATAACAAAATATCTTGTTGGAGGTTAGCGTTGCAACATATGCATCCACACTCATGACATTCACCATATTTCATAAAAAATATATATAAACAGATTTGTTCGACGAAAACTATAGGTGTTCTTCTACCTGGCAAAGAACAACCTAACACCACCGAGCATGGTTATCCCTGGTGCTGAGTGTAAGGAGAGGGCCAGTCCTAAAACTGTTTCCTAATATGTTGTTCTATCGATGGCTTGTGCGCTGGAGATGGTTCACACCACTTTCTTCATACACAATGACCGTTGTTCAATACACAAGACTCATGAGTTCAATGCATTACAGGAGTGAATTAGCGCATACAAATTGCATCCCCTGACATAGCCTGAAAACCACCGAAGAAACTTATGAAAAATGCTTCAAAATGCTTCATTTCATTCACAAGTTAGTACTCTTGGCAGTGTTCAATCCAGTGTGGAGGCAGAGGGACAGAGTCAGACCACTAGGAAAATGGTAGGAAAATGCAAGACAAATTTCTGAAGAAATGGTAGAAGGGAGTTACAAAAATGGAGTTGGCTCTGATACCATGTCAGACTAGGAGTTAACTCCTCAAATCAAATCATGTTATTCATTCAGGTTATTCATTATTATATACAAGAGGGAGTGACTGTTCAGTTCATCTCCCGATGACTCTCAATCTTTTCTATTATTTATTTACATTAATTACAGTTGTTCACCCAATCCCTATGATTAGGTGTCACCAATTTTCATCAACAACAATATCAATACCTTCAATTACATTTTTTTTTGTCTTGTTATATCATTTGTATCCCTTTATTTTGAAGGAATAACTAAGAAATATCCCCTCATCAACTCTTGATTTGAACTTTCCAAGCTTGTCTTTTGTCTTCTTGATGTAGCACTTGCTTCCAAATATTTTGAAATGGTCAACTTTTGCTGGTCTTCCTTTCCACAAATCATATGGAGTTTTGTCACTATTTGGCCTAAGAAGAACTCTATTGGCCAAATATATTGCTGTTTGAGTTGCTTCTCCCAAAAAAGTATCTGATATACCAACTTCATCCAACATAGCTCATGCCATATCTTGGACCAACCTATTTTTCCTTTCAACCACACCATTTTATTGTGGTGTTCTGGATATGGAGTATTGCCAGTTAATCCCATTATCCTCACAAAAATAATCAAATTCTTTAGACATAAACTCACCTCCTCTATCATTTCTAAGACACTTATCTTCAAATCAATTTCATTTTCAACAAGTGCCTTAAAATATTTAAATTTGCTGAATGCTTTTGATTTTTCTTTCATAAGAATAATCCATGTGGCTCTAGTAAAATAATCAACAAATAAAATAAAATATTTCTCACCTCTTGAGCTTTGCTTTCTTGTAGGGCCACATAAATCTACATGCATTAGCTCCAATGGTCTTCTTGTAGTGAACTCCTTCGATTTGAAATGTACTCTTGTTTGTTTCCCAAATTGGCATGACTTGGATGCTATGCTTTCTAGTTTAGCCAACCTCGGTAATCCTCTAACTGCTCCGATCTTGCTAATCTTGAATAGATTATCAAAATTAACATGACCCAATCTTCTATGCCATAGCCAAGATCCTTTTATTTTTCTCATGCAACAACTGTATCTAGTGTCAAAAAATATACATGTTGCTATCACTTCTAATGGCTCTTGCCACAATCTTCCTTGATTCAACATTTCTAATCTCACATTCTTTAGATTTGAAAATCACTTCATGCCCATTATCACACATTTGACTTACACTGAGAAGGTTGTGCTTCAATTCGTCAACGTAAAGCACATTTTGCGCTTTGGTTTTTCTGTCCAATCCGACTGTTTGCCTCTGATGGGAACTGTTGCATCATTTCCAAAACTAGCATTTCCCTTTTCCTACTCTTTTAACTACAAGAATTTTCTTTTATCTCCAGTCATGTGTTTAGAGAAACCATTATCAATCAACCATTGTGCATGCTAATCATGAACTATCAAGGCAAGTTCACAATTTTCAGTCTTTTTCTTCCATCCTTTCTCAATCTTTTGTTGAAAATATTTTCCTTCTTGCATGAAGGCGTTTGGAAGGTTAGATTTGCACTCACTACCTTTGTGACCAAATTTATGGCATCTGAAACACTCGATCTCAGTCATTAGAGGAGAAAAAGACTTACTTCCATTATCATGCAAAGAGTTTGAACCTTGACCAACCCTTGATCTATCAAGATTTCTTCTAGGAAACATATTCAATGTAAAATTTATAGCTTTTTGTGCAAAATTATTACATGAAAAACAATAAAAATAAAATAATGTAGCAGACCCAACCTTTCGTTGCCACAAAGGAGGAGTAAATTTCGAGGGTCTTTCTTCCTGCGGTTGCTAATCCTTTTGCTCACTCTTGCTGGTAACAACAATATTTGATTGATTTTGTTTTCCTTTCAAAGCATTTGCATAACTGGTACTAGGTTGTTCTTTGTCCTTTTTTATTTGTTTTGGGAAGTTTTAGTGTTCTTGGATAAACACCTAATCCCTTTAGACTAGTAGCTTAATCTGGAAACAAAAGCACAAAGCATTCTATACCTTTTCTATAAACAATAGATAAAATAAGAGAACAAAGAACTTACTTGTAGCTTCTGCTTGTTCCTTATCTCCCTTGACCGATTCTGTTGCTCCTTCCCATACTTAAGCCGATTCAGAAGTGCCCACACATAGACAGAAACAAGAACCTATCAAAGCATATGATAATGATTTATTGATTAAACATAGCATGGAATCAAGTACATGATAAGCATATGAAAGCATCAAAAGATAATACAAGCATATGGAAAAAAAACTTTGAATACTTTATTAGTAAAAGGAAGAATTACAACCCAATTTTCCTGATTCAGCATCATTCCTCTAGTTCAATCCTATCCTTTGCTCATAACAAGCAAGACACTTTGACATCATTACAATACTTGCAATCAACACTAATCTCATATCACTAACATCTCCCTACAATTCAATAATTTCCAGCCCCTTGATCTCTTAGATAAGTGATATTTTTATAGGTGAATGAAGGATGTTATGCCATCAATGGTGATAATGAATGCCCTCCTATTTTTAGAAATCATTTCCATGGAAGAATGGAAAAGGGGATTGATGTTCCTTAACTCCCTTCCTCACTGAAATGTGAACTTAAAGGAGTGGGTAGTTTTGAGAAACTTCTAGAGGCATCCAATGGATAAGGAATATTCAAACCCTCACGAAAGTTCGCTCAAATTCGCCCAGTGTAGGCCAAAGAGGGACCAAGTGCGTTGCATAACACCCTGTCAGTGTATGGTTTGCATTGCAACACACCCTAATGAAGGCCTCCCTGTGTTGACCTTCTTAGAAGCAGGTTTTGGATGTTTTCAGTGATAGAACTTCTTGGGAAGTGAGGCATTCTAATGACTAACTTCTTTAGGGCATGTAAAAACTGCACTAGGGGTTGATGGGCCCTAATAGTATCAATCTGTAAGTTGGGGTTGATGTGCCCAAATGGATCCGTAACAGTTTCCCCCTAAATCATGAAGTCGTAAATATATATGTTGAGTGAAATGCTTTATCACGAGGAGAAGAGGTTTCAAAACGGAAGGTGACCTGCATCAATTACAATACATATATCATGATAATTTGATTTTCCTCATGAACTAGCTGAGGGAAGGCATACCCATGCTCAATTTATAAAATTTCATTACACGTACAAATATAGTCGTCTACAGATATAGACCGACGAATGGTTGACCATAAATGTAAGGCCATTGTACATTTGATTTAGTACTCCTAAAACTATCAGAGCCCGGATGGATCAAACTAGATCCGAGGTCTTCAATGTCGTTCAATATTTTTCTCAAGTACAAGTCTAACCATGTGAATAGATGTTCTAAAGTAAAAAATGGAAAGACATCATTTGATTACCAGCTAATGATGTAAGCTGTTAACATATGCGAGAGGTATCATCGATAATGATAATGACCCTCAAGGTACTATAGTACATTTCACATGGTGTGAATAAATGATTTGATGTCGAACACCATACAAAGTCTTTTGGTCGAAGGTCATTGATGTCAACCTATCGCCGGAAGCGAGAAACCCGTCATTGATGTATGAAAGCTTCAAGGTACTCCAGGGATGTTTCTAAGTCAACTTCTTGGATGATCTACTGATGTTGACAAGAAGCGACTTGTCACAGGAGGGCCTTGATATATCCGAATGACACAAAATGAAGTAAATGATTTTGGAGATGAGAATCGACTGATGATAGAAGGTTTCAGGAATGGTGATCATGAAAATGAAGGTTTACGGTATTGCAAAGGATGAAGTTTGAACTGAATGACTTCTCTTAAACATGTCGGTGACAGTAAGATGAATTGGTAGCATTGACCCAAAACAAAGTAATGGATGGTATGATAGACCAACGGTGTGATAACCATCAAGTTGAGTGACCCAACCCACATAGTCACAGTGATGAGTTGAAAGTGTAATGTTCAAGAGCGAGTTGCTACCATAAGGTGTTTTCGCTTTTTCCCAATTTTCCCTAGTCATTTCTGACCTGCACCTCTTTATTTTTGTCAATCTTGAGGAGGATAACATATACTTGTTGTATAATTCCACCCTTCAGGTGAATCCATCGCTATTTGATGCTTTAACGAGTCTAGCGAAGGTGAAACTCGGCCTTGTCTAGATGCACAAGTTTGTCACTATTTGATGTTTTTAACAAGTTTAACGACAAAGATAACTTGGTCCTTTTCATGTTTAGGGAGTTTGAAAAGGGACGAAAAGAAAACTCCACAAGTTCTTTTTCATAAGTTAATCTCTCAAGTCCAAAAAAGCGTAAAATAATACAAGAGAGATATCTTTTCCAATCCTGTTAACGAGTCGGAATGGACAAGCACTCGACAATCTTTTCATGTTTAGAGAGTTTGAAAAGAGCTTAACGAGGACTCCATTTTTAGGAACGGGTGGTGTCTAAGGTAGCAACTAATTCTGGTGATATTGGAACTTCTCAAAGCATGTTGATTTATGTGAGGAGACTGGCTAATAAGACCACTCATTGCAACTGTTCCTCAAGAAAGGTAAAACAACCAAGTGAAAGCATATGATAGGCCAAAGGGATGGTGGTGATTGGATGAAAGCAACCAAAGCTCATATGATGAAAAATGTTGATAGAATGGCAATCAAAAGGGTTAAAAATGGAAATGGGTTCATTTTTACATAAGCTTGAACCATAGGTAACTATGCTTGGGTTCAGTTTCATGTTTACACAAGATTGAAATGAAAAAACTATGCTTGGATTCAGTTTCATTTTTACACAAGTTCAAAACGAAAAGTATGCTTGGATTCAGTTTCATTTTTACACAAGCTTGAAATGAGAAACTATGCTTGGATTTAGTTTCATTTTTACACAATCTTGAAATGAAGAACTATGCTTGAGATTGGTTTACATGCCCCCAACATGATGAAAGGGAGAGTCTCCTAAAACCAAATGGAAGTCACTGCGGTGAAGCAGGATGGTTATCCAACACCTTTTTGGCTTTGTCTAGATAGGGACAAAGGTGAATGGGGTGATTCCCTTCATATAACCTACAGGGAAACTTAACTTTACTTTGTGGTGCATGCCCCCCAAGCTTCATTACATTCACCTAAGTAGACTACTCATGGCTATCAGGTGGATGGAATGAAGGTTCACATACAAGATCAAGTGAAAGACTTGACTTGGAACTTGGGACCTTGTTTCATTTATTAATGAGCTTGACACAAGACAAGGAACTATGCTCATATTCCTTGTTTCATTTTTTAACAAGGTTGACACAAGACCAGGAACTATCCTCATAGGAGCTGTTTCATTTTTTAATGAGGTTGACACAGTAAAATAACCATCCTCACACTCCTTGTTTCATTTTTAATGAGGTTGACATAAGACAAGAAACTTTACTCATGGACCTGTTTCATTTTTTAACGAGCTTGACACAAGACAAGGAACTATGCTCATTTCCTTGGTTTCATTTTTTAACGAGGTTGACACAAGACAAGGAAATATCCTTGTGCTCCTTGTTTCATTTTTTAATGAGGTTGACACAAGACAAAGAACTATCCTCATACTCTTGGTTTCATTTTTTAACAAGGTTGACACAAGACAAGGAACTATCCTGATATTCCTTGTTTCATTTTTCAACGAGGTTGACACAAGAAAAGGAACTATCCTCATACTCTTTGTTTCATTTTTTAATGAAGTTGACACAAAACCAGGAACTATCCTCATGGGATCTGTTTCATTTTTTTTTAATGAGGTTGACATAGTAAAAGAACTATCCTCATATTCCTTGTATCACGACTCATAAGAGGTCATGAAGGAGAGATCTGGTTCCAATGCCCCCAGTACATGGTGTACAAAATCACTAAAATGATCATCAATTGATGTAGGTATGGAATGGGTTGCCACATAATTAACCCGTGGCGAGGATGATACCATTGGTACAAAAGGACCACTAAGGGAAGATGGTTGACTAGGAACCATATTTGGACTAGGAAATGAAAGCTGGTCAACGGTGACAACTCTACCTTCATGTGGGAAAAAAATCACTTGAAAGAGTGTAAAAACAATAGATCCCATGTCATAAACATAGTCATGCCTTAGAAGTAAATTGTAATCTAAAGGGCCTAGGAATACCATCACATTCAGATAAATTATTTTTCCTCCCAAAGTAATAGGTAACTGAGGGAGGATCCTTAATGGTCGATTGGTTCCTCTATTAAAATCCAACAGATTCTGGGTAACTGGCACAAGTGGTGCGAACTGAGCGCTTGCCAAGTAGTGGAGGAAAGGACACTCACTGATGCACCTTCATCTATAATAGTGCCAGATACAATCATATTACAAACTTGTACTATGATCTAGAAAGGCACATAAGAAAGAAGACGAAATCCTACTAGTCGATTCCAATCAAAGGAAGTGACTAGACTACTTGGAGGGGGTATCATAGGAACGAGAGGATTAACCCCTTGAGTGAAGAGAGCGAGAGGATTTTCCTCTTGTCTTGAAGGAACAAGAGGATTTCCCCCAAGCTCATTAGAATTTGAAGAAATAAAAAGAACCTGAGTGGTATCATCTTCACTCTCTTCGAGAAAGGTACAATTTACTGAAGATGAAATCGAGTCAACTATTACCTTGACCTGTTGATTTGGGTCGGGTATAGACTCATAGGATTCACTTTCAGAGAGAGTGGTTTGACTGACAGTTGATTTTGGTCACAATTCATCAACTAATGAAGGATTTAGGGAGAGTTTCCTGTAACTAGATGGAAATCGTTGCGGTGAAGCAGGATGGTTATCCAACACATTTTTCGCTTCATCCAGATAGGGACAAAGGTGAATGGGGTGATTCCCTTCACATAACCTATAGGGAAACTTAAATTTACACTTGTTTCCCTGAACTTTACTACCACTAGTTGATGGTGTGTCACCAACATGATCTCCAGAGGTTGATGACACAGGATGATGTGAACAAGAAGACCATTATTCTAAGATTTGAGGAATATCAGGACAATTTTGAAGAAGATGGTCTCCTGCACAAAGTTTGCATGGATATCAAACTTTGTGAGGCTTGATGGATGATTTCTCATTAGATGTTGCATTCAAAGAATAGGTTGCTTGGTTGCCCCTCTGCTGAATTTGCTTCTTCTTCTTCTTCTTAGCCACCTAGTTACTAGTTCCAATACTTTCACCAGGTAAAGAGGAAGAAGGGGAGGAAGAAACAACCGAGGAAGAAGGTGAAGCGTCAACTTTAGGATTAACTGGGGGTTGATTTTGTCCAGTTGGAGGTGTACTCAATTGCGGAGAAATCACGACATTTTGAACCAAGGAGGTTGAAAACATCCATACTGGCAAACAAATGATAAGTTCTGAGAGGGATAATGTAGCCATGTAAGGAGCACCAATATTTTCGAAAGAAGGAAAAGGACTAGGATTCCCATCAAAAGGAATTCCTTGATCGGTGGACTCTGGATTTGTTGCCATATGTTTCAACCTAAGATCAACTAAGGAGCGAGCATGGAGGATGTTATCCACAGTCAATTAAATTTATTTTAATCAAAGTAACATAACAAAATGAAATAGGGATAATCTAGGCAAAAGGTTTACCAAGCAACTGTGAATTGCAGAATACCTCTTGGCGAACCAAGTGTAGGTAGGTAATCTCCTCGAAAGTTGTGTTCGATGTATCACAGTGTACAAGGTGGCTGAATCGATTACATAAGGATGGATAGCAACCTAGATTTATCCTCCCATATATACCCGAAGGTACATGGGGGCCCAATCCGTATAAGCGTTGTCTAATGCAAAACCACACAGTGAAAGCATTCCCATATACTTTAGGTACTGTAACAACGCCCTATATACTCAAAGGTACATGGACGAGCTATGATAGACTCACATACGTGGAATGAGGTATCACACTCGGGATGTATTGCAGACAAGTTAGCGATAATTGCTTTGTTTTACGACACCAGAACACCTCTCTAGCCTAGACCTCCAAATGTTTTTTGTTAGGTGACAATGCTCCATTAGGTAAATTCAGATAAATTTTAAGTTGATCTTCTTTATAATCTTCCTTTCAAGGTTCACCACCTGATGTATGTATGCAATTCCTAAAATTCAACTAATATGATAAGCATTCTTTCCATTCAATTTAACAATGAAAATCCTAGCTACTAGGGATAGAGCAAACAAGTACTTTTTGATCAATCAACAAAGAGACAAACTAGATGCAATTCCCTAAACCATTCCTTTCAAGCATTCACAAACTTTAATATGCACAATGTATGTTTTTATTTTCAAATCAATTAATGTTATGATGAACAAAAAGGAAATATGCACAATCGATCAAAAATCTCTTTTCATAAAAATGATGATTTTTCGACAATTTATTTTCAAGGAAAGGAAGAATTTACGACACTTTCGATTTCAAAGAAATGAGGAATTACAACACTTTCAATGAAAAGAAAAACCATATGCACATATAAATAAATTGGTAATTTATGAATGAAGACTTTATGACAATTCAGTTTTCGAAGGAAAAAATGAATTTATGACACTTTCTTTCGAACAAAGATTAATCATATGCACCTATTAGTCAATAAATATTTTACAAATGAAGAATTTACAACAATTCAATTTTTTAAGGAAAAGAAAACTTTATGTCACTTTCTTTTGACAAAGATCAATCGACCAAAAACTAACTTTGACTATAGACTAATAATGACAAAGAAAACATTAAAGAAACATTAATCAATCCAATCAAAGTAGGATTGGCTAAGGATATGAGAAGACTGTTTTCAACGATAAGACATCATTGATATTCAACAAGCGAGCAATTAGAAGAATTTTGGCAAAAACTCAATCCAAAGGTGGGAATTTAACCTGAGGTTGATCAGCACAGGTCAAAGAGGGGCTAACTGCACTGTAGAGCACTGCCTCTCACTAAAGCCTACACTGATTTCAATGATTTCAAGATTGATCAACGCAGGTCAAAGAGGGCCTATCTGCACTGATCAGCGCAGGCCAAGGAGGGCCAAACTGTGCTGATTAATATATTCCAAGGTTAATCAGCGTAGGTAAATGAAGGCCTAACTGCGCTGCAGATCACTATCCCCAGCGGAGTCGCCAATCTGTTTTGGGAAGTTTAGTGTTCTTGGATAAACGCCTAATCCCTCTAGACTAGTAGCTTAATCTAGAAACAACAACAAAAAGCATTCTATACCTTTTCTATAAACAATAGATAAAATAAGAGAACATAGAACCTACTTGTAGCTTCCGCTTGTTCATTATCTCCCTTGACTGATTCTATTGCTCCTTCCCATACTTAAGCCGATTGAGAAGTACCCGCACATAGACAGAAACAAGAACCCATAAAAGCATATGATAATGATCTATTGATTAAACATAGCATGGAATCAAGTACATGATAAGCATATGAAAGCATCAAAAGATAATACAAGCATATGGAAAAAAAACTTTGAATACTTTATTAGTAAAAGGAAGAATTACAACCCAATTTGCCTAATTCAGCATCATTCCTCTAGTTCAATCCTATCCTCTCCTCATAACAAGAAATACACTTTGACATCATTACAATACTTGCAATCAATACTAATCTCATATCACCAGCATTTCCCTACAATTCAATAATTTCCAGCCTCTTGATCTCTTAAATGAGTGATCTTTTTATAGGTGAATGAAGGAGGTTATGCCATCAATGGTGATAATGAATTCCCTCCTATTTTTAGAAATCAGTTCCATGGAAGAAGGGATAAGGGGATTGATGTTCCTTAACTCCCTTCCTTATCCAAATGTGAACTCAAAGGAGTGGGTAGTATTGAGAAACTTCTAGAGGCATCCAATGGATAAGGAATCTTCAAACCCTCACAGAAGTTCACTCAAATTCGCCCAGTGTAGGCTAAAGAGGGACCAAATGTGTTGCATAGCACCTTGTCAGTGTATGGTTTGCATTGCAGCACCCCCTATGAAGGCCTACTTGCACTGATCTTCTTAGAGGTAGTTTTTGGATGTTTTCAATGATAGAACTTCTTGGGAAGTGAGGCATTCTGATGACTAACTTCTTTAGGGCATGTAACAACTGCACTAGGGGTTGATGGGCCCTAATAGTATCGATCTGTAAGTTGGGGTTGATGTGTTGAAATGGATCTGTAACAGTAAATAAGACTTGAAACCCAACCCAGTTTTGTCCTCTGGAGACCTTTACATGTTGAGAATATTTTGCAAATATTGTGATCCCTTGATAAATTTTTGGTTTAGGCATGCTCTAGTTTCAAGTTTTGAGAGATTGGCCCTTAGAGAAACAATTTCTTCTTCAAGTTTGTGAGAAGTTTATTTCCATTATTCTAGCTGATTTATGAGCACATTTTCTCTCATTTTTTCCTCTTCTAATTCTCTCTTTAAACAAATAATGTCTTCCTCATGAGTGCATGCAATAGGAGCTCTAATATTATGCTTCAAGGGTTCATTCTCCTTTTCCAACTTGGCCAATTTATTTTGTTGAATAACAATTTGTTGCAACAATTTTTCTTTGAATTTATGAAGCTCATGCACCTAGATCCTTGAAGAATCATCATCCAAAGAATATTTATTTTCCTTTAACTTACATATTTCCTCTTTCAACAACTTCTTTTTGTTTCTTTCTTTGCTCACCTCATCAAGTGTAGAAATAAGTTCACCTTCATAGTCAATCTCTCCATCTTCAAGATCCGATTCATGTTCTGAAGAGAAAGCCAAAAGAACACATTCATTGTGCTCTTCTTCTTCTGATGAAGATTTCTCAGTTTTTTCTTATGAAATATCACTTTCTTCTTTAGAATGATAACTCCTCTTTTGAGTTCTAGCTTATCAAAAATTCTGAGTCTTGCCCTTCATATCCTTCTTCTTTTATTCCTTTTCACTTCTTTTGTTTGGACATTTTGAGGCAAAATTCCCAACCTCTCCGCACTTGAAACACTTGAAAGGAAATTTTCCTTTATATTTTCCAGTACCTTTCTTTAACTTGTTGGAAAACTAAGAAAATTCTCCATCAAATTCACTACTAGAATACTCTTCCTCTTCTTTGATTTTCTTTGGAAGTTTCTTGAGTTTCTTGGTGATTTCCTTGACCTTCTTGGAGGCTTTGAATGCAACTTCACTAGACTCAGATTTATCTTCTATAATGTGCATCTCATAGGCCATAAGTATTCCAAGCAATTTCTCCATAGTGAGTGTGCTCAAATTATACATTTGCTCAATAACAGAAACCTTCGGGTTAAATATTATTGGTAAATACCTCAATATTTTCTCAACAATGGCTTCATCGTCAAAATTTTCATCAATAATCTTGATTAAATTGGTCACTGATTCAACTCTTTGAAAATATTCTGCAATAGTTTCATCTTCTTTCATTTTCAAGCTCTCAAACCTCATCCTATAGGTTTTGAGCTTCACCTCTGATACTTTATTATCACCTTCATAGCTATTCTCAAGTTTTTCCCATACTTATTTAGTTGATTTGCAATTCATGACCTTTATTAGCTCATTCTCACTAAGTGCAACAATGATGGCACTTCTGGCTTTGGCATTGTTTGATATTTCTTCTTATCATCAGTATCTGAAGGAAGAACACTAGGAACAACATACCTGGACACCATAGTAGAGTAGACATCAACATCCAAACTCATGAGTTTCCCTTCCATGCTTATCTTCCATAACTTATAATTTTCACCATTAAAAATTGGAACTTTCACATCATGATCAACCATTGTCCTTACACAAAATCTCCTTTCAGCGGTCAACTTGCAGTAAAGGAGCCAACTCTGATACCAATTGTTAGACAAAAGTAATACTGAGAAAGGGGGGGGGGGG
>APFE030698337.1:320574-340290 GCA_000404065.3 Pinus taeda | reverse complement strand
GGAATTTCTTCTGCACATTAATATTGATAGTACCCACGGATTCCATCCAAGGATATCCCAAAACAACATCCATATTATCCATCTATGAAGCATAAAATTCACCATGCAACACATACTTATCCATAGAAATCTTCAAATCCTTGTACACTTGAACATCATTATCATCCACTCGTGTGTTTTCAATTTGTTTTGCTAAAATTTGCAATTTTTTTGCCAAATTAACACTGATAAAATTATGCTGGCAACTAGGATTTATAGACACAACGATCTTCTCTTTTTGAATCAACCCATGAACCTCCAATAAGGATATACCAGTAGGAAATAGACCCACATGTTTCTCCTTATCTTGTTTTATGGCATGAGACCATCTGTCTAAAAGTAATTTTTCAAATTCTTCCTCTGAAAGTTTGGTCAACTGCTTGTGGTCAAGTGAATTCCACCACCATTTGGCAGCCTCATCTATTAAAAATAACCACACTTTCTCCCTCCAAGTTGTCCCAAATATACGCTTTAGTTCCTTTATGAGTTCTTCAATAGTCGGACCATCATCGTTTCCTGTAAAAAGTTCCTTGCTAGAAGCCATGAAGGTTTGAAAAAATCCACTTACTTGGCTAAAATTTGAAAATGTCACAGTTTCGTCAATATTGCTCAGAATCTCTATTATAACCTATTTTTGGAAATGGAACAACCATTCTGCATCTGCCCATGTGATAGAAATTCTGATTCAGACACTGGAATTTCAGATCTGCACTGCTACTCTCCCACCGTCACCCAAAATTTCTGCAAAAAAGAGCTGATTTTAAATCAGCGATATCTCCCTCATCCGGACTCCGATTCAACTGATTTTTTGTTCTGAATTTGGGTATTTTTCCACAAAGAATCCAAATCTACAATTATATTTTGCAGATGTGGTGCCAAGAGGTCTAGATCTGCGCCGCAAATTCGTTGCCCCGAAAAATTGTCTACAACCCTACTGATTTTTAGATCAGCGATATCTCCTTCATCCGGACTCTGATTTGACCGATGTTTTTTTTGAAATCGGCTATTTTTTCACAAGGAATACAGATATGCAATCAGATTTTGTAGATCTTGAACCAAAATGTATAGATCTGATCTACAAACTCACCGCCCTTGAAATCCTGCAAAAAGTAAAAAAAATAAATTCCACTTTTGTGCCCAAGAAAGTGCTCTGATACCACTTGTTGTAGATCTAACCCAAAAATATTATAGATCTGATATGAAAATATAAGATAATGCAAATAAACCTAGAAATAGATAAAAATTATTCTTTATTGATCAAACCCTTAAGGTAGGGCAACACCATACATTCACTCCTTAAGGAAGGAGAATACTCCACAAGCCATATGCCTGTTCATACAAGAATACTTCTCTTCATGTATCTCCATATGGAGTCTCTAGCCTCTATATAGGCCTCACATACAATACCATGCATCATTACCATGGTTTCCTCATACCATCAACTAATACCATGGGCCCCTTACATTATTATTAACTACTTGTGGTCCCTTACATGACATGGGTTAACCACCTTATTTATTACTATGGCCCATCCCATTATTACATTATTACCTTGGGTACCTCTCTCGGTACCCCATATTACCCCCCTAGGTATATAACAGTTGGATAGTTAATCTGAAAGGGGCATCATTATTGGGTATAAGGAAGGATTAAAATGTTATAAGATTTGGAACACAGAAATAAAGAAGGTTGTGTACAACTATGATGTTGTGTTTAGAGAGGTGAAATATGTTATTAAACATGAGGTCCTACCAAAGGAACCTGAGAAGACAAAGTTTGAGCTAAAGGAGGAGGAATCAGACTCTACAACAGAAGAGGAATCAAAATATGAAGAGCCACAAACTTCAACTTTGAGAAGATTAGTTCGAGAAAAAAGATAGTTAGAAAGGTATAGTCCAACTACTTTCTATTAAAGTTTTTCTTTATCTATTACCGATGATGATCCTAAAATTGCTAGGGAAGCAATAAATTCAGAGGATGGCAAACTCTGGAAAGAGGCCATGGTTTATGAAATGAAATCTTTGCACAAAAATGAGACTTGGGATCTGGTGGAGTTTCCGACTAGAAGGAAACCCATTGGCAAAAAATGGGTGTTTAAGAAGAAGACGAATGCAAAAGGAAAAGTGGATAAATACAAAGCTCGGTTGGTAGCAAAAGGTTATTCCCAGGTTCTGGGAATTAATTTTGGTGATATTTTTTCTCCTTGTTTCCAAGGTAGCTTCTATTAGATTACTTTTATCTGTTGCTACTGCTTTTGATTTTGAGGTAGAACAAATGGATAAGAAGACAACATTTACTCATGGGGATCTAGAAGAAGATATCTGCATGAAACAACCTGAAGGCTTTGCAGTGAAGGGTAAGAAAAAACTGGTATGTAGAATAAAAAGTCTTTGTATGGGTTAAAACAATAACCAAGGATGTGGTATAAAAAATTTGATACATATATACAGGGACATGGGTTCACCAAAAGAAAAGCATATCACTGTGTGTATTTTAAATTAATTGGTGACCATGTTATTTATTTGGTCATGCATGTGGATGATATGTGTTGATTGGAGATAACAAAGAAATTATCTAGGAATTTAAGACCCAATTGTCCTCCAAATTCAACATGAAAGATCTTAGTGATGCAAACTATTTTTGGGAATGGAAATTAAACGAGATTGGGTAGGAAGCTTTGGTTAAACTAGAGGAAGTATGTCGAGACAATATTGCAGAGGTTTAATATGCATGATAATAAACCTATGAAGGTTCCTGTTGTTGTATCTGATGAACAGTGTCCCAAGACACAAGAAGAAGAAGAGGACATGTCCCGCCATATGCAAGTGTGGTTGATAGCCTGATGTATGCAATGGTCTGTATTAGATCAGACATTGCACATGCGGTGGGAGTATTGAGCAAGTTTATGTCAAAACCAGGGAAGGAGAATTAGACAACAATGAAGCGGGGTTTCAGGTATTTGCATGGTACTAGTGATTATGGTACGTGATACCATGGAATACCAAGATTGGACAAAGTTTTGGACATCCATGGCTTTGTTGATGTAGATTGGGTTGGAGATCTGGATTAGAGAAGATCTATAAGTGGGTATGTGTTTAACCTATTTGAAGGTGTAGTCAGTTGGATGAGTAAGAGACAGTCTATAGTGTAACTTTCAACTACAGAGGTAGAATACATGGCAGCCACGCATGCAAGAAAGGAAGCAGTTTGGTTGCAGATATTATGTTCAAGTATGGGGTTAGTACAACGAGCTATAAGGATAGACTATGAGAACCAAAGTGCAATTTTATTGGAAAATAACCTTGCTTATCATTCAAATATAAAGCACATTGATGTTTAGTATCTTTGTAAGGGATATGGTTGAGGAAAAAAGGAATTTTTGTTTAAGGTGGACACTTAGAAGAATACTGCAGATGCCTTGACAAAGTCTGTGTGCACTAAGAAGTTCTCTTGGTGTAGAGAAACAATGGGCATTGTAGGGTTGAATCAATGACTAAGCTCTCCCGTGGAAATAAAACAATAAGTGGGAGAATGTTGGGTGTGTGTTATATTCTTTCCATGAATAGCCCTAGTAGTGAAGCTGGAGGGTTAGAGGGGGGCAGTAGCCCCCCTCCATGGGGTCTGGGGTAGTGCCCCAAACATTTTTTTTTGGGACCCTATATTAGGTAGGCGGTGATGGGCCTCCAAATTAGACATAAATTAAGGCCCATATGACCATCCTTTAGCACATTAAACCTCTCCTTTTGCATTATATAACATAATTTTAATTTTAATATGTTCATTAGGAAGGTTTATGGATAATTGCATATTTGTGCCTAATATTTTTGTGGAATATTGTGAGAATATTGGGCAGATTATGGATATTTGGAGGTGGAGATAATTTAGGGACTTGATCCCTACTACAGGAGGATCAATATTGAATAATAAATCAACAAGATATTATGAAATTACTGCACAAATTCTCATGCTCCAATGATTGAGAAAATCTAGGGATGTGTTCCCTGTCATTTAATGCAGATTCCTAGTGTTGGGAACCAGATCCACTAATTGAGGGATTTTGGAGGGGAAAGCTCCCACCTTTCACAAGGAATGCTTCCTAATGAATATTTATAAGTACTAAGTCGAATATTCCTCTAGGGGTTAATTTTTATTAGTCTTCTCGGGGAGATAACTCGTATTTTTGCAGCTCCACTGTCATTTCTTGCAGGGATGTAATTGTATTGATGGAAATAATGACGTTTGCTGCCATGTTCAGCTTCTAAATATTGGTATCCTTCATAGTACTTCAAGTTTCCTTGGGCTTGTCCATCCTAGGAGCCTCAAATCACTTTTGTATCATTTACTTTTCTTCCTTTCACTTCTTATTCACATGCATCTCTTGTTCTTGTTTTTTTCTATTCTTGCATTCAGTATTGATGATTTCATGTTGTAGGATTGGGTTAAATGGTTGAAGTAAGTTATTTTTTAGAATATAAAACATCATTTTCTCCTTGGAATAAATTGGGGAGGGTCATAGTAATGATTGATCTACTTATATTAGTTTGCTTATTCCAAAATCTAAATTTCTAGAAGTCCCTTGTGGCAAATAGTACTAAATTTCTGCGATTTTTTAGAAAATCCTAACAAACTTCAATCGAGTTGATTAAACTTGCATTAGATCAAAAAAACATTCCATTAATAAAAAAAATTACCCCATTGCATTTTCACTTGATGAGTTTAGGCGTTTGATAGATTTACTAGCTCACTAGTTTTCAAATTTCTAGACTTTAGACTTTTTGCTATTTTTTAGCATGGGTTAACAAAGGTATTTTTGAGTGATTACTCTTGGAATGGAGACCTAATACATCATATTCAATAAAAAAATTGTCCCTTCCAATTTGGATATAATTTTCTTGGTCATTTGGTGAATTATAACATCCTGTAGCACCCTGTAGTTTCCTGTAGCACTCTTCCGGCATGTATATACTTGCCCATATTTGCTCAAAAGGATTGGTTTTCATCCCTTAGGGTTGAATCATGACCCCTAAGCTCTAAATGAATTTCTAAGGAGGAGTAAACACCACTTAGGACTTTCCTTTTTACCCATGAAAAACATCTCAGCAATTTGGGTTAATGGACAGATTTATGAAATGGGAATAGAATGATGATTTTATTGATTCCCACATCCAGTGAGCTTTGTCAATGGATTTGAACTCTTTTAAATGTAATGATTGATATTTAGTTCATGATATTTTCTTTATGCAATTAGAATAGGATTTATTTCCTTGTATTTTCTTTCTTGCAATAGGTTAAGGTTTTCATTTTAAGCATTTCATTTGCTGCAAATAGTTTAGGATTTGATTTCATTACATTCAATCCTTTATATCATGACAACGAAGAAAGGACACAATTTATGATGCAAACATAGTGACGATACCTCTTAAGTTTGTACGAAATCGGAGTTGATAATTCAAGTTGGTATCCTTGGGAGTTGCAACATTTTTGTTGCAATACAGAGGCTAATCACATTTTGGCACTGTTGTCGAGGAGGTGTCAAAGTATGCATTATTTTCTTCCTTCGTTGACTAATTTATTTTTACTTTATGAAGAAAAAAAAAAATTCATTAGGCATCTTTCATTGCATTAGCATTCCAATTCACTTTTTTTATAAAAACAAAAAAAAAATACTTCTCCAACACCAACCTGCCCCCCCATTTGATCATGTGGTGTAGTAAGAGCCACACCATCATCCACTTTTACAGATAGAAGAAGAAGATGCGACATAAAAGGTAGAAGGAACGGGTGGAGATGATGAAAATGAAGAAGATCCTTTTAGATTTCCCATTCAAGATACTGATGTCAATGTACATATGAAGAACATCCCTCCATCCTTTCTTCCAAAATTTCATGGTCTAATGTTAGAGGATCCGAATACCTTTCTCTTTGAATTTGAAATTGTTTGTAGATCTTATGGTTACTTATTAAACACTCACAAATTGAGATTGTTTCCAACAACATTGATGGATAGAGCTCTTAAATGGTTCATGAGTTTAGGGACTACTTCAATGAGATCATGAAATGATATACAAAATATATTTCTAGAAAAATATAAAGATCACGATCTTAAAGAAGAAATATTTAGAATGAATAAAAAAGAAGATGAGAGCCTTAAGGATCTAATAGAGCGGTTCATGTATAATGTTAAGAGGGAAAAACTACATTTAGGATCCTACACACTAAAAACCCTCTTACTTAGAACAATTAGGGATGAGTGGATTGATCTCCTCGATATCATGAGTAGATGCGAGGCATAACAATTATCATTTGAAGAAATTTGTAATGCATGAAAACACATATCAAGAGGAAGGGCAAGAGTAAGTCAATCAACATAAAGATCGGTAAGTCAAGCTAAAATTGGAAACTTGCTTGATAACTTTAAATCATAAATTCATAGAAATCTAAGTGAACAAGTAGAAATGTTAAGAATACAAAATGAGAAAAAATAAGATGTTGATATTTGTCTTTTCCATGCAGAATCACATGATGTTAAATATTTGTCCCTCATTACTAAGGTTGAAGGAATTTTACCAAGAGGACAATGTAGCAAGTAAATTTCCAATGCAACTATGTTATGTAGCTCAAACATGACCATGCCATCCTATTAAACATGATATGATGCAAGAGACTAATTCACAATTTCAAGTTTATGCACATCCATCTCAAAGTAATTGGAACACACCCTTTCCTTGGAAACCTTGGCCATCTCAACTCCAAAACCAATCTTGACAGCAAGGTTGGCAAGGAACTTATGGGAGCCATCCACAATATCCTCAACATTTTCCTCAATATCCTCCATATTGATGAGCCCCAGAATTGGGTAACTTATTGGGCTCATTTTGCCTAACTATTCTTCATCAATCCGCCATTTTTCATAGTTTATGCATGTTTTTTGAGTATATTTATGTTAGTTGAACGAATGAGGATAGTCACTTAACCAAGAAGGCTAACACGTGGTTAATGCAGATTTTTGGACAAATTTTGGACCAAGGCCAAGCAATTATGAGCCAGATGACAGGCAAGCATGAAAGAACAAGGGTGAGGATTCGTAGGAAGGGTTTCCCCTGCATTAAATGGCCCCTTCCTCGAAATCTCCACCCTCATCTCGGAGTTCAGTAGGCCATCGAAAAGGATTCCCAAGGGCAGCCGAGCAGTCTTGTGTAAAGTGGCTGATCACTGGCAGTTTGAGCAGCCAAGCCCCTTGAGTTAAGGAGGGCTGTTGGAGACCCTCGTAGTGCATAAATAGGAAGGCTTCCAGCCTTCGTAGGTTACTTTTTGAACTATTGTATTTTGCACTATAGTGTTGTTATTTTTCAACTCATTTTGTAGCTGCTCCTGGACAACTTTCTTTGTGACATGGTTATTTTCGAGTAATGGAAAGTAGCTTTGTTTGGCATCAGTTCTGAGTTTTTGTTAGGAGCCTATAGCTCTTGGGGTTGGGCCCAACCCAAGTGCCAAGGCTTCCTTTATGTACAATTATTTGTTTTTAGTATCTTTGCAAAATAATTTCTGTTAAGTAGATTAGAATCTTGCTTGGTTACCTAGATCATTGTTAATGATTAAAAAGTATTTTCATGTTCAGATTGATTTGATAGGTTAATAATAGAGAATATCTTCAGAAAAAGGCTCTCAAGCACCTCTGATCTCACCTCTCCTTCAGTAGGACCATGAGCCCCCGACCAAGGTGACCTTGCTGCCACCAAAAACACTGTCTTTGCTTCATCATGCAATTATTAGTGTTAGATTCTCATTTGTTGAAGTTGATACCAATTGTGGTTACATGCTCAGGCTCATGATTGCTTAGTTGCATAGTTATTTCACATGATTTCGTTGCAAATAAACTTTTGTTCATTTTCTTTGCTATTATCTAGGTCAGATTAGGTTAAAGTAACTAGGTCCTTGATTTTCTAAGACTTTGTTTATTCAGTTTGAGAAATAACTTGTAGAGAACCTGTAATACTTCTCTATATACCCGTACTCCATCAATTCCAATTGCTCCATCCTCTAACTCAGATTCTTGCCTTACGTTTGCCAAATTCGCTCGCTTTTCCCTAATTCCCAAATTTTTGTGCAACATTTCTCTACTCCTCCTTGAACAAATCCAACCATCCTCATAACCTTAGCTCCATCCACCAAGTCTTAGACCTCCTCACACCCTCATCTCACCTCCATACCCACTTCTTCACCTTTCTTCCTCCATAAACCCTCCAAAATCCCCTTTTTGAACATCCTGTAGAAATTACAGAACATCCTGTAGAAATTCCAGAACATCCTGTAGAACCCCTGTAGACTTCCTGTAGAAGCTCACGAAAGCAGTTTCTTGATAGCCAAACTCTGTGAAACTCTCTGGAAGGGTGTTAGGGACCCCTTAGGCCCTCTCCAAACCTTCCTGGCTTCCTGCAAGCATTCCCTCTCACCAATCCACCTCTCCATAGTAAAAAACAGTTAAAGCACATGCATGATAATTCTGACAACTTATTCAAAAATACAAAAATATGTTTTCTTCATATAGAAGTAGCTTAGACACATGTATTTTACCTTCCTATAAGTCAATGGCATCTTTCTCAGTAACTTGCATCCTCTTTTTTGCATTAGTAGGGATAGCTAGTAAAATTAAGGTTTGCTAGGGTTTGCATTTCCTTTTAGCTTTTTAGTTTCTTTCTGCAAGTAGATTAGCTTCCTTTGAGTTAGCTTCCATCCATCAATTAAAAAGATTCTTCTCAGAGCTCATAGAAGTTGGCTTAATATCCTAACGGACTTGTGCCAGCTGACCAAGTGATAGCCGTGGCAAGAGCTAGTACTTGTGCATACAGCACCGTCACTTCCAAGTTTGTTACGAACTACCGGGTTGATAAAAGTAAAGAAGGGAGTCCCAGGAGTTGCAGCATTATTTCTGCAATACTGGAGCCAACAACATACCCAACTCCGTGTTATCCCTACCATCCACCGCCACCACAACCACAACCCCAACCACTTCCATATCAAATATCCACTCCCACTCATCTACGTGTACCACCATTTCCAAACCCAAATAAGGAAGTAGCTCAACCCACTTACATTTTTGAGGTACACAAATTCCAAACGTCTCCTCTTGATCTCAATGGTATTCATCTTAGCTCAGGAAGAGTATTAGAGGAAGGAGATTCACTTGATGCCATTGAAGGACAACATGCAAAAAAAGAAGATTCAAATAAGAAGACCAAAGAATCATGGGCTGCACTTGATGAAGAGTAGACGTCAGAATCAGAGATTGAGAAAGTTCCCTCATATTTATCATCAGATCCTCTATTTGTTCAAGAGAATAATTAACAAAAAGAAGAAGATCTAAATTTCATGGAAGAAGAAGACATCTAAGATGTTCCAAATCAACAAGTGGACTAGGGGCATCAAAACTATATTGAAATATGGTTCCAGACAATCAGTAAGTTGCAACAACACACTCTTATTCAACAATTCTTAATCTCATCTCAGTCAAAGAAGTTCATCTCTCATATTTAGGTACATGTCAAAGAATACATTTCAAGCCTACACATAAGTTTATCTTCCATCTTGATGTGCACATGGCTCCATTGAAAGTATTCTTATACTTGAAAGAGTTTTCTTTTTCATAGAGTAGGATAGGAAAATAAATAAAAAAATGAAATATAAGAGGAAAAAATAAAATCTCAGGTGAAAACCTTATTTGAGGCACTTGAGATTGGCTCAGATTGAAAACCTCCATGAGGCGGTCAATGGGTAGGAAAAAATAGAAAAAAGAGGAAAATAAAAGATCCTAGGTGAAAACCTCCTTTGAGGCGCCTAAGTAGATCTACTAGTTGAAAACCTTATTGAGGCGACTACTAGGCCTAGAATAATAAAAAAAAAAAATTGCTCCATGTACCTCTCTCTCATGAATGTAGGTGCTCTCCAACCTTTGTGTTTTCGGGGAATCTAGTGTCCACTCAGAGCTGCTAGTCCCACTGAGACTGGTAGCTATCTTAGAAAAAAACAAACTAAAACTACTTTTTCTTTCCTTTATGAGAAGTAGATAAGAGGGGAACAAAGGACACCAACCTCAGTCTTGCGCTTGGTTCCTTGCTTGGTTCCTCTCCCTTCTGATAGATCTTGCTGCTCCTTCTTCGTCTAGAGCACTTGTGGAATCAAAGTAGCATAATACTATCGAAGAACAGAGATCTACAATCATAAACAATACATGACCAGATATGTATTGACCACACAAATGCATATATCATCAAACATACAAGAATGTGGAGGAAAAATTGAATAGCTTTATTAATATCAAGAATATCAAAGAGGATTACAACCAATTGTTCTGACCCAGTGTCATCCTCTCAGCATGAAAGCCATTCTTCACCTCATGAAAAGCTTAGATCACCCAACACTATGATGTTGCACCAGGAAGCCAACAACACTTCCTTACAAGGTACAAGATTCTGGCCTCTAGATCTCTGTGACGAGGGAACCATATATAGATGATTGCAGGGTGGTGAGTCAGCTTTTGGGATTTTTATTAGTGTCCTATCTCTGATAGTTATTGATTCCACTTGGAGATTGATGATCTCTTACTCATCCTTGGGTGAATTCAGAGAGGCAAGTGTCACAAGAGAAGTTTCTGGAAGATTCCATGATGATCCACCTTGCAAACTGTCTCTGCCATCTGTCTACTCTCGCCCATCGCACCCTATTGAATGGATTTCCAGTATGCATCACACCCTTTACACTGAGTAGGTGAGATGCATCGCAACCTCTGCATTGGGCAGTCTGTATGGTCCAGTTTTGACCAATTCTGAGCAATTTTCCGTGGAGAACTTCTAGGGGATGATGTAATTAGCTGACCTTGTTGCTTTAGGGCATGAAGCAACACTTTTAGGGACTTAGGAGGCCTTGGTTTATGGACATGTATGATTGGGGTTGCAGTGCCCAAAAATGTCTATAACAGTTGCCCCCTAAAGCATGAGGTCGTTAATCTTTTGATGTCGGGTGAAATGCTTTATCATGAGGATCCGGAGTTTTTCGAGCTGGAAGGCGACCTGTAATAAGATACACTGCAATACATTATCTTCATAATATTTTTCATGATCTAGCTGAGGCGGGCATTCCCATGCTCAGCTCTATAAATTCATTTTCATGTACATAGGACAGACAACCGTCTGTGTAGTAGACTGATGATCTGGACAGAGTCATCATCCTTTGATTCGGATGATCATCTATTTAGAAATGATGTACATTTGATGTATTTATATTCCTGAATATATCGAAGCCAGGATGGATGAAATTAGATCCGGGGTCTTCAAACTCATTCAATATTCACTCGGAGTACAAGTCGATCCATGTGAAGGATGTACTAGAGTCGAACGCAGAAAGACATCGCCTGATTACTAGCTAATGATGTAAGTTGTTAACAGGTGCGAGAGAAATCACCAATAATGATGTTGACCCTCAAGGTACTACAGTACAATTCACGTGGTGTGAAAAAGGGACTTGGCATCGAACACCACGTAAAATATTTTGGTCAAAGGCCATTGATGTAAACCTGTTGCCGGAAGTGAGAAACTTGCCATTGAGGCATGCTAGCTTCAAAGTACTGAAAGGGGTGTTCCTAGGTTGACTTCTTGGATAATGAGCTGATGTCAACAAGAAGCGACCTGTCATAGGAGGGCCTTAATGAATCCCACATCTACGACATGGAACGAAACAAATGATTTTAGAGCTGAAAATGATCTGATGATACAAGGTTCAGGGTGGTGGTCATGAAAGAATGGAGCATGAATGTATTGCAGTGGATGAGACACAGGTGAATTCTCTGAGCGACTTCTCTTGAACATACCAGTGACACTGAAAATGGATTGGTAGCGTTAACCCCAAAGATGGATGGTATGACAGACCAATGGTGATATGACCGGTGAATGGAATAACCCAACCCGACTCGGACGTGGAGTGAAAGTGTCATGTTCAAGAGCGACTTGCTACCAATAAAGTTTCTTCAAGTTTTCTTCCCAATTTTCCCTATTCATTGCTAACCAATACCTTTTTATTTTTATCAAGCTTGAGGAGGATAACATATGCTTGTTCTATAATCCACCCTTCGGGCGAACCCATCGCTATGTTTTAACGAGCCTAGTGACAGTGAAACTCATTCTCGTCCATTTGGACAAGTTTGTCGCTATTGATTTTATCAAGTTTAATGACAATGATAACTAGGTCCTTTTTCAATTTAGAGAGTTTGAAAAGGGATGGAAAGGAAACTCCAATAATCCTTTTTTTTCATATAATCCCTTAAGTCTGAAAAATTATAAAATAATACGAAAGGGATGAATTTTTGATAGTTTTAACGAGACGAACATGACAAGCGCTCGATCTTTTTGTGTAATAATCCCTCAGGTCCAAAAAGATTAAAATCTAGAGGAGGGATAGCACTTCCGGTAGCTTTAACGAGCTGGAGAGGCCAATCGCTTGGCAATCTTTTCATATTTTAGGAGTCAGGTGAAAAGAGCTTAAAGGAGACTCGTTTTTTGAGGTACGAGTGATAATTTTGGGTAGCAGCTGATTCCAGGTAAGGTTTGGAATTTTCCAATCATGGCTGGTGTTACAAGGATGGCTAACATAATCACTCATCGTAGATGTTCCTCAAAAAGGGTAAACAATCAAATGGAGGCATATGATCGGCAAAAAAAGAGTGGAGGTGATGATGAGAACACGACCAAGGCTCAAAGGCTGATGACAATGAATTCAGAATGGTTATTTACCGGAAATTGGTTCATTTTTAATGAGCTCAAAACTCTTGGGGAAACATTTACTCATTGCTTAGGTTTAATTTTTAACGAGCTTGAACTTCACATAAAAACTGCTCGTGATAATGGTCACTGATTATTTGATTCACTGTTAGCACTTCGTTCTTTCAATGGTCGTACTACCTGCTCAATTGCTTCATCAAACCGATTAGAAATGAAAACACATGCTTGAAAAATGATTTAGAACACTAATACCTTGCTCGAATTACATGAATAATAATTTAAAAGTGACTTTTACCTCTCATTTTACCATTTCATTTGAACTTGGTTTGATGGAGCTCTGGAGGTGCTTTTCCCCCCTGATTTTCACTAGCTAATTCTGGGAGATTTTGTGGATGATTCTCGCCGCCGTCTAGACCAGGTAAGAGCTAAACCTGAGCTCTTCAGTTGCATTCCTTCCTTTTTGAATTATGAGCATGTTTCCCTGCTTTGTTAAGCTCCTGGGGTTTGAACAATTCACCCTGGCCCCATCGCACCCTTCCCATATCGAAAGGTGTGATGCATACTGGACTGGTTACTGGCCAGTCAGTATGCATTGCTCCCAGTACACTGCTGGGGTACGATGGGCGCAAGGAGGGAAACTTTTGCACTGTTTTCTCATGGAAGTTTTGCCTTTTTTTGCCAAATCAAGACCCTGACTCTTCTCTTGTTTGTTTTCAGAGATTCATCAGAGAAAAATTTTTGTTACATGGCAAGAACGTGAGCATGAAGAAGAGGACATGGTTGCTTTACATGATCCGGGTACGGTAAATGCACTGCGGAACTGGGGCCTGCTGAAGTTTTTCCACATCTCTAGGATGAGGCAACAAATCAAATTATTGCAATATTTCCTTGATGCCTGGGATCCTACCAACCAAGTGTTCCAGATTAGGGGAAAATCTATCCCCTTGACTGTCATGGACATCTATTTTTTGACCGATTTATCGAGGCGTGGTGTCCCTCTCTCATTATCAGGTTCTACCCGTGGGGGCGAATCCGTGAGAGAGTACATTCACCGGTACTGCAGAGAGGGATCTCAGCCGAGTATGGATGACAAGATCAACATACTGACCGACCCTTGAGGACCATTGTGTTCACTTTTACTAGACTGACTGGTAGTGTGGCTCTTCACATAGCTAATAGGTCTTATATGCAGTATGCATTGGAATGCCTTGAACCAAAGGTGTTCAACTAGTGTGACGCAATACTCTCCATGATTGAAGAACAACTGACCAAGGTGAAAAGTGGAAGATCCAATAATTTTGGCTATGATTCTATTTTGACCGCTTTTTCCATGGAAAAAATCCCACTGATGCAGCCGCAGTACATTTCGCTTGGTTTACCTCCACCGACTGAGCCACGGATGCAAAGATGGGTTGACCTCATGGCCCGACACACCGGCCAGTCCCAGATTTCTTTCTCTGATACCTTCTTCGAGTATTTCAACCATCAGGAGATGGTTTATGCCGAGTTTCCATATCCTAGCATGGATTTCCAGGGTGACCCGGATTTGGTGCTGCCGGCTGGTGAGCAGTGGGGTGCTACAGGTAAATTTTTTGACCATATCTCTGTTTATTGTTTTCATAATGTTCTTATGCTTTCTTTGATCAAGACTAATTAAACTCATGTGCTCATGCATACATTGGACCAGTTCGACCAGCAGTACGCCCGAGAGCACCAGCTGTCGTTCCAATAGGAGAGGCTGTGGGGAGGGCTATCCTCCGTGACCTTGATGTGGCCGAGACTCTTTAAGCATTGCAAGATCATGTCAAGGGTCTCACTCTTGGTATTCCGAAAGTGAGGACCGATGAGCTGCCTCTGAGGTTGCAGCAACATACTACTAGTGTGCCGAGTCGATGGACTAGGCTTTTACGCATGATTGCACAAGAAGTGACTTGTTATCACTAGCATCATTAGACTAGGGTGCCCCCTAGAATTTTGAGTTTTTGGGTCATTTGACTAATTTTTTCTTGGTTACAGAACATTATGTGTAAACCATAAATAGTTATATATATATTTTTGATTTTCGGAGCTTTATCTTGGTTAAGTTACATGATCCTGTTGCAAATATTGATGAAACGCTTCTTTTTATAAATGTCGCAAATGACTATCTAACACATAATTTGCCAATGAGTCTGTTAATGTGTTTAAATTTCTGGAAATATGTTGATATTGAATGAAATCGAACTGTCTTTCCAAAATCCTGACCCTTAGGAACATACAATAGATAGCTGGATTCCGTACAGAGTAGATACCAGTGAGTTGTAGAATGATGAGTTGTGAGTCTAGCCTGACGACAAGTCGGCGTATGCCAAGTGTGATGGCATTAAAGAGGAGTTCTATCAACGCGCTATATTCAATGATATTATTCATTGACCTACCAATAGATTCCCCTCTGAAACTCACTAACTCACCGCTGGGATCGAAGATGGCCCAGGACGCAGAAGATAGGTTCCGCGAACTACGACTCGCTCCATCGGCATATCCAACAAATGGTTCCAATAGGTTTGACATCTACAACAAATGCAAAAAGTGGATTACCTAACCAAAACAATTACCCTTAGCGAAAACAAAAATGTAACAAAAGCATAGGGATTACTACGCTGAATTAAGCATAGTAACGCTTGAGGTACAACCCGTTACGAGGTTGCGCCAGTGGAATCCCATCATAATCCACCAACTCGTAGGCTCCTTTTGATAATACATGATTAACAATATAGGGACCCATCCATAAATACTTGAACTTACCTGCTCCCAACTTATCGGACTCCTAGTCGTAAAGTAAGACCAGGTCACCTTCTGAGAAGACACGAGGTTTGACATTTTTGTCGAATTGCGCTTTGACTCATTTCTTATGGGCTTCGTTAGCTAAAGCGGCATCACGACAGGTTTCATCCAATTGGATTAATTCCAAGAAATGAGCCTCTTCTTCTGAAGTTCGGAGGAGAAGGTCGACCACGAGCTTGAGGGACGAGATTTCACACTGAACTGGCAAGATCGCTTCCAGGCCATACACCAGTTGAAAAGGTGTAAACCCAGTCGCATTCCTCATTGATGTTCGGTATGTCCACAAGGCCAAGTACATGATCAGGTTCCAACTCCATTTATGGATTCCAATCATCCTTTGCGGCATGCGCTTTAGGACTTTATTGATTGCCTCAACCTGCCCGTTAGCTTGCGGATAATACAGAGTAGAGCTATCGTGGGACAGTCCTAATTTAGCAGCGAACTCAACTATCATGTGATTGTGAAAATATGATCCATGATCTGTGACTATGGCCTGTGGGACGCCCAATCTGGAGACTACGTGATTGAAAAAGAAGAGGGCAGCCGTTTCGCCGCCATTGTTTAATGTAGGCACCGCCTCGGCCCATTTGGTAAAATAGTCTTCTGCGACTATGATACACCCATGCCCCCGGCCGAGGTGGGGTTACATGTCATGAAATATATGCCCCATTTGGTGAATGGCCCAACAACAACTACTGGTTGCAGAGGTGCAAGTGGTATTCTCGTTTTGCAATCGAAGATTTGACAGGCATGGTAACTTCTGACTGCGGTTATGCAATCTTTGAACATTGTTGGCCAGAAGTATCTTGCTCGTAAAATCTTTTGAGTTGTAGCATAACCAGATTGATGCCCCCCACACGTGCCTGAATGATAATCATTTAGGACTTTTTCGGCCTCCTCATGGGTGAGGCACCACCGCAGAACTATATCGATACCACAACAGTAAAGCGTATCACCGACGATCACATAGTCTTTTGCTTGGTATCGAATTTGTCGTTGTTCTGAGCATGAGGTATTAGATCTATATGTTTGGGTTTGGAGATAGATTATTAAATCTCCATACCACGGATTGCTTGAAGATATCAGAAACAAATTTTCGTCCACAATCGCTTCTTCGGATGTTGCATCATTGGACGAAGATGGGAGATCACACAGTAACTCCGCGAAAACTATGGCTTTCTTTGATTTCGATTTTTTAAATTCCAGATCAAAATCTTGTAAAATTTCTATCCATTTTGAATATTTCCCCCCTAGCAACTGTCGTGACAATATATAAGTCTTGGGGTTGCAATCTGACAAAATGGTAGTTTTTTTGAAGAGGACATAGTGTCGAAATCTTTGTATCGCTTGAACAACTGCGAGAGCCAGCTTTTCAACGTAGGAGTACTTCATTTCCGTATCATTTAAATTTCGGCTTAAATAATATATAGGATGTTCAATTCCATCATCTTCTTGAACTAAAACCATCGCTATGGTTGTATCCGCTGCAGCCAGATACAAGTTACACTTTTTTTATAATCAGGAGCATACATTAATGATGCTTTTATTAGGGATTCTTTTAAAGCATTAAAGGAAGCTTGTGCGACCAGATCCCAAATGAAGGGTACTTCGTTTTTCAATAGATGAGTATAACCTTTAGCAAGTTTGACATAATTTGGAATGAACCTCCCCAAAAAGTTTGCTTTCCCTTGGAATTTTTGAATCTAAAGCAAATTTGAAGGTGGAGGAAAATCAGTAATTGCCTGAACCTTGCATGGGTTGAGATGAATCCCATGTTTCGATACCACAAAGCCAAGTAAACAACTAGAAATGACACAAAACACACATTTGTGCGGATTGAGTTGTATCTTTTAGTGTCGGCAACGTAGAAATATTGCTCTCAAATGCTGCAGATGATCAGTCTGCTTTCGCGAATGAGCTAGAATATCGTCGAGATATGGTTGAACGATGTTCTTGATGTCATGGAAAGCATAATTCATTGCTCTCTGAAATGTTGCCCCTGCATTCTTTAAACCAAAGGGTATCTTGCGATATGCGAACGTGCCCCACGGACAAATAAATGCAATCTTTGACTGGTCCTGTGGGCGGATATTTATTTGATTATACCTAGAAAATCCATCCATAAATGAAAAGATTTCACATCCGGCGCATTCATCAATTATCTGGTCAATGAAGGGCGTAGGGTAGTTGTTTTTCAGAAAAGCTTGACTTACATCCCTATAATCGATGCACACTCTAATCATTCCTTATTTCTTCATCACAGGAACAATATTCGATACCCAATCGGTTAGAGGAGCCGGGTAAATAAAACCAGCATGGAGGAGTTTTTCAACTTCCGCCTTGATGGCAGTGCCTTTCTTGGGGTGCACCTGCCGGAGCCATTGTCGTACCAGTTTGACATCTGGATACATATTAATTTCATGTTCAACTATGCTCGAGTCAATGCCGGAATTTCGTCATATGACCAAGCAAAGACATCTCTAAACTCGCGAAAAATAGCCTAATATATTTCCAGTTCTGAAGGAGAACAAGATTTGCCGACATGAATATTGTCTACAACATCTGTTTTGGTCGAGATATTTATGGTGATAGTCTCTTCAATATTGGACATGTTTCACTCGGAATCCACCGTATTTACAGTATTTGATAGAAAGTCAAAAACTGAGGGATGATCAAGGTCACTGGAATTATCCTCCTTACAATTCAGAAGATTGGAACGATGGTGGTAATTTCCCATGGTGCCTTGTCAATCATCATTGACTGAACAATTCCTTCGTCTGTTAAATGTCCTTGTGACCAAGGATCTGAAGGGGTGCCATATTCCTTAGACCTATCTATCCACACGCTTGATGAGCGTTGATTTGGGTTTGCCTCCCATGCCGAAAACATTGATTGCTACAATATTTCTATTGGGCTTGGAGGCAATACCTGTAGATGATCCATGTTAATATTGTTTTCGGACATCTTTTGAATAGAAAATATCATATTGCAGGTTCCCACCATTGCCCCTTCCACCAAATTGATTGGAGGCGGTAGGGTAAAAGTCCCCATTAATGTAGGGTCTTTTAGTAGGCCTACTTCGATATTTTGAAGTGAATGAGGGCTTCCATGGATCATCGGAATGCTTCCCATAACTTGTGAACTATTGGGGAGAAATGTTTATTGGTCGACGATTGTAATTCCTCCTTGGAAATGAAATGCAATCTTCCTAAAATACGTCAACACAACAGTAGCCATAGCGTATATGCAGGGCCTTCCCAGTAGGATGTTGTAATCGAGGTTTCCATCGATAACTTCAACATCAATTTCTACTATTTCCCCCCTAGTTTGACTTGCAAGTTACTCAATATCCCATATGGGGTGTATGTTCGTCCATCAAACGCTCTTAATGTCGTCGACGATCGTGACAAGGGTGGAGATCCTAAAGTTTTCCAGCAACTCATTGACATAATACATGTAGATGCCCCCTCATCAATAATTGTTCTATGAATAGTTTTGTTGAGGGATTTCACTTGAATAAGGAAAGCTATTTGAGCTGGTAACTGAGGGTCATATCCTTTGTGATTAAAGGACACAAGATTGGAATCTGTTGGGTCAATCCCACCTATCGCTGAAAATAAAGCATGCCTTTGGGAGGGGCAATTTGCAGTACCTCAAGTGTCGACATAGCGGACGGCGATTGGGCTAGATCCTCCACTATATTATAATGTTGTGCTGCTCTGGCATGAGGATTAAACGTTGATTTGTGTACTACTCCCTTTGGTGGTTTTATCGTTAGTGTAGGAGTGATGGGTGGCACAACTTCGGGTGAAGTTGTTGTCGAATTACTAGGTTGATCATTATCCTTGTTGTTCGACATCTATGGATTCCCGTAATCTTTATTCCTTGTCGATATCAAAGCATCATTTAGGTGCTTTGAGATAGACAACAATAGCACTTGGGATGGGGAAGCATTGTCGCTAGCAACCAGATTTGTTCCTGGGTTTGGAAACGGATCAGTCAATACTGCTGAGGTTTTTGAACTCTTGAAGAATTTCCTAAGCTCAGCTTTATATGGACACTCTCTCATCCAATGATCCTCATT
>APFE030698337.1:275857-290987 GCA_000404065.3 Pinus taeda | reverse complement strand
TTGTTTTGGATTGTTCTTTGTTTGTGCAGGTGTCCATGCGTGGAACGTAAGGATAGTGACCGACCAAAGCTAAAGGACAGGAGCGACGTTTCTTCCACGACAAATAGCGTTGGATTCTAGGTAGGTCTTTCTGACCAACCTTTAAATTATGCAATTAGGAGCTTGCATGCAGCGTGTATGATTGTTGCTAGACCCCTGTCGGGCTAGTGGGATCGCCTCTGTCCGTAGAGGGGATTTACCGACCTCAACACTCCACATGAACTTTGGTATGGTAAGACTCCTACAGTAAAATAATTCAAAGTTTTTGGAAGAAAATGTTACATCAAAAAGACTGATGAAAACCTTGGCAAGTTTGAACCTAGAGCAGATGAAGGCATTATCCTTGGTTACTCTTCCCGAAGTAAAGGATATAAGTGTTATAATAAAAGATTTGGAAAAATTGTTGAAAGTATTGATGTTGTGGTTGATGAAGATGAAAAAAATCCAAAGCAGGTAAAAACCAAAGATTATGAAGAAGATGAGGATTATCCTTCCACATCAAATCACACTAATTCTAAAGAATAAACCAACGAAGCACCATAATAACATATAACGGTAGAAGAAAAGACTCCATCCAGGTATGTGCAGAACAATCATCTAGAGACTCAAATTTTGGGACAAAAAGTGGTAGGTGTGCAAAGAAGAAGAACTATTACAAAAGATTCAAGCTATCTAGCATTACTTTCCGCCATCGAACCTCAAAATGTACATGAAGCATGAAAATATGAATGTTGGGTCAAGTCCATGAACGAAGAGTTTGAGCAAATTGAAAAGAATAATACTTGGGAATTAGTTCCTAGACCTCATGATAAGAATATCATAGGAACCAAACATATATTCAAAAACGAGCTGAATGAAAATGGAGAAGTAATTAGAAACAAGGCTAGACTTGTTTGTAAAGGATATGCTCAACAAGAAGGTATAGATTTTGAAGAAACTTTTACACCTGTTGCTAGACTTGAAGCCATAAGAATGTTCCTTGCTCTTTCTAGATTTCAGAACTTCAAAGTATACCAAATGGATGTAAAATTTGCTTTTCTTAATAGAGACTTAGAATAAGAAGTATATATTGAGCAAATAGATGGATTCATCCTTGGAAATGATACAAAACTTGTATGCAGACTCAGAAAGGCTCTCTATGGTCTAAAACAAGCTCCAAGGGCCTGGTATTACCGTCTTGACAAATACCTCCATCAACAAGGTTTTTCTAAAGGATTAGCTGATAGTGATCTATATACAAAGATTGACAATGATAAACTACTAATACTTGTTGTGTATGTTGATGATATCATTTTTATTAGCAATGAAGAAGCCATGAGTCAAAACTTTGCTTTGGTAATGCAGGAAGAATTTGAAATGTCCTTCCTTGGTGAGCTCACATATTTTCTTGGTTTACAAGTTCAACAAAATAAAGATGGTATCTTTCTATCACAAACCAAGTACCTCACGCAGATCTTGAAAAAATATGGCATGGAAGATTCCAAACCAGTATGTACCCCTATGGTAACAGGATGTTGTCTTAGCTCAAATAATGAATCAACAACAGTACATCAACCAACCTATAGATCCATGATTGGCAGTCTACTCTATCTAACAGGTACTTAACCACATCATGCATGCAGTCGGAATAGTTGGAAGATTCCAAGCAAATCCAAAGGAATCACACTTTCATGCAGTCAAAAGGATTTTCAAATATCTTCAAGGAACTTAGAATTTTGGTTTATGGTATCCTAGAGATACAAATATTACACTTCATGCATATACAGATGCAAATTGGGTAGGAAGCATGGATGAAAAAAAAAAACACTAGTGGTGGTGCATTTTATATGGGCTCCAAATTAGTATCTTGGTTCAACAAGAAGGAAGGTTCAATTGCATTATCTATAGTTGAAGCAGAATATGTGGCTATTGCATCTTGCTGCACACAACTCCTTTGGATAATGAAAACATTGCAAGACATTCAGACTCTTGTACTCCACCCATCTCCATTCTATGTGATAATGCAAGTGTAATTAGCATTTCAAAGAATCCAGTCATGCATTCCAAGACCAAGCACATACCTATCAAATATCATTTTCTCCGTGAACAAGTGCATGAAAAAAAAGGTCAAATTGGAGTATGTTCCCTCTAAAGAATAGGTTGCTGATATATTCACCAAACCACTACCCAGAGAGACATTTGAATATCTCAGACAGAAGCTAGGAGTATTTGATGCATCATATTGCTGTTGAAACTTATCTGTTTCAGAGAAAAGTGGTTGTACACGAGTTTCATGAAGCATATTCACGTACATACATCGGTTTCTGTGGATAGAGTCGCGTATATGTTGGTTTGAAGAAAAAAGTGGGCCAGACTCAGGATGACAAGGGTCTGATATGGGTCTGACAGTGATCATCTGGCACAGGTTCAGGGGGAGCATATACTTCTAATAATGCATTGTTGGTATTATCTTAGAAGATCTTGGTACAAATTCACAGTTCAGGTGGAACAGGTGTAGAGGGAGATCATGGTTGTTGATTTGGATGGTGATTGACAGATGCTGCTGATGACAGTTGCTGATAACTATCATAGTCTTGTTTTAGATATATTGTCTCTATGTCATGTATATATTTTATTATCAAGGTCATGAAATGACCTATTTTGTTTCCCCAGTATGCATGGGATGGATGATATAATGTTCTTGTTTTGTCATGTATAAACATTTGGTATATCCCCGCTTGGTCGGGTGGATGAGTCAATATTAGTATATCCCCACTTGGTTGGGAGATGGATGTATGTATGAGTCCTTAGTGATAGGAAGGTCATTTATAATGTATAGAGTCATGTACTTCTTGTAGAACATCTTTTTGCAGACCTTGCTTGCAGTCTGGGGGAGCATGGACAACGCACTTCAACATATCAAAGAATTTTGCATGCACTGAGGGAGAGCATAACCCTTTTCCTTGATGATAGAGGGAGAGAGTGACTTGGGGTTGCCATCAAGTCCAAAGGGGGAGATTGTTGGCATTATGACATAGATTTGGTGCTATGACATAGGTGTTGTCCTTGATGGCAACTCTTATAGATGACAGATCACAGTTCAAGCTCGCAGAATGAAGAAAGAAAGGTATACGCAGGTTCCCATTGACCAAGACACGTGTACACGTAGGTTTGCAGACTAAAAGGCACGTATGTGAACACATGCACTTTCATGGAAGAAAGGCGCGTACATGTTGGAAAACTTGGTTTTGGTCCGTGGTATTTGGTGCATGGTATTGTGACCCATGTTATTGGTCTAAGGTATCTTGTTCGAAGTGTTGACCCTAGGTATTTAGACCAAGGTATTGATTCTAAGTGGTTTTGGACCATGGTATTGAGTAAGGCCTAGGACTATAAAAGGAGGAGAAGGTCATTAGGCAAAGGAAGTTACAAATTGCATATCTAATGAAGAGCAAGATCTAGAGTACAGGTTATTAGGTTATGGTGCACAGCTGGATCTGAATCAAGGATGAACTTGAGTGCTTGATGAAGGATAAGTTCTATTGATGGGTCAATATCTTAAGGCTTGAAGAGAAGTATCTTTGTTCCTTATAGCAAAGGCACATATACATGCCGGTTCGACTTTTCAAAAGTGTGTATAGGCAAGTTTGCCTTAATACAAGTGTGTATGCATGTAGTTTCATCACATTGAAGTAGCGTACACCTCATAAAATATGCTTTAGCTACTTCTGATTGTTGTTGTAGCGTTCTGGGTTCTGGTTATTGTTACTGTATTCTGGTTACAACATTCAGAGAAGTGATTGCTTGATTCAATTTTTGGTTGGTGCAAAGGGGATTGGTTGATGCAAATATATTTGACGTTTGAATGATGTTATTGATGGATCCAGTTTGAAAATTTATGAAACGTGGTCCCTGGAAGAAAAGAGAAGGTTGTATCCTTCTGTAGGTCAGCACCTACGTACTAGTACATTAGCTAGTACAAGAGCTAGGGGTTTGTAGCTTCCTTCTAGGAGAAGCTGGAAAACAAGACAAGGTTGTAGCCTACGTACTGGTATGAGACTACACCAGTACAAAATGTTGTAAAAAGAAGTTTCTTATTAAAAGAAAGATAGAGACGATTGCAGCAGGTGGTTTTCACCCACATTGGGTTTCCACCTTATATCTTGTGTTCATGTGTGTGACTATCTATTCTATTTTTACTTCTCCTGGTTACTGTTTATATGGTTCTGATGCACAAATTAAAGATCAACTTATGAATAATTAAATAAATTATAAGTTTATAGGGTATACGCTAGTTTCCTTATACACAGTTGCATATACATGCAAGTTTCATTAACTAAAGTAGCGTATATGAATCAAAATATGGAAATGAAATATTATTTACTTGCTAACGCTGATTCACCCCCCCTCTCAGTATTATTTCCAACACAATCATCTTGCTACAAGATTGTCCCAAAATAAGAATGGGCCCTACATTTAGGATTATTGGCCACAAAACCGTAGAAATTTGAAGGAGTCTTCAAAGAAGGGGTAAGTACTTGATCTATCACCTCTTGCAAATAAAAATTATGTGAATTTTTGAAAATATCCTCCACAAAACATCCTGTAGCAGAACCACAAAAAAATTGAATTCTGTTGAAATTTGACGACTAAAAAGTTTCTTGCAATCCCAACCTAGTTTTAATTTCACCTTATCACTCCCATTCAGTTAAATGCCCTTTCCCATAAATATATATTCAACATATACAATTCTGGACATGAAATTTTTAGATTAAAACACATGGGACTGTCAACACATGCTGAAAAAAAATATGGACATAAAGAGACCAACAACACACATAAAAATACATAGATTTTTGGTCAACTTAGACCCAGGCAAAACCCCTTCAATCTTCTCCGGGCAAAACCTGTTAGAGAGCTCTTCAAATTTATTTATCTTTCAAGTTCAGGAAAATACTTTTGCAGTCAAAAGAAAACAATGAAATACAACTTATCTCTTCAACCCAAAACTCCTTGAAAAGCGTGCCCACTTTTCCTCGATTTCCATGCCTACTTGAAGCTGAAAATATGTACTGTACAAATACTGACTGTATGGATTATATGGATTTTTAAATATTTTTTTTCAAAAAATTCTCTTTAATGATGTGAAACTCACAACATTAAATGATGTTCGTACTGCACCTTCTTCTTTCTTCTATGCCTTGATTTCCATGCCCAACTTTGCCTAGAAATCACTCATTTAGCTTGATGCAACAAATTTCTCCTTCAGAACGTTTCTCGATCTTTCAGCCTCCTTTCTCCAATCTACTCATGAAGAATGAATGCAGTCTCTCTTTCCTTTTCCCCCTTTTGTTTCCCTAAATGACTTTTGGGAAACCCTAAGACCTAATGGCTTAGATTCATTTAGATCAAGGGATGAGAATAAATGTGCATTGAATTATCACCTTCTATCTTTTAACTCACCCTTTAAATAAAGTACCCACATTGTACTTTATGTCTAAATTCACTTTTCACTTTATAAGTTAACATTGAATTTACCACTTACAAAGTCACTTTCACTTTATAAAGTCACACTTAGGAAAATAATTATTTTGGACACTTTTCCCTAGGTAGAGACTAACCCATGGGAAACCACTTCTCCAAGGTACATTAAAAATCAACACTCCCTATTACCGAGGAAAGTGTTTCTCACCACATTCATCTTGTCCCTGAAATGGACATGTTTGCCTCTTGGCAAGGACTTCATGAGAACATCGACCACATGCTCATCTATCGATATATACTTCAGCTTCACTACCCCTTTCTCAACATAGTCCCTGATGAAATGATATCTGTTGTCAATGTGTTTTGACCTGTCATGAAACACTGGATTCTCTATGAGTTTATTGCAACTCTGATTATCACAGTGAATAATCATCGGTCTCAACTCATGATCAAATGGGCCATACAACAACTTGTAAAGCCAAATGGACTCACAGCTAGCTTGGATAGAAGCCATATACTCAACCTCAAAAGAGCTCAAAGAAACTAAATTTTTCTTTCGACTGAACCACGACACAACTACCAAACCCAATCTAAGCAACACCCTAAAGTGTTTTCCTATCAGAAGCACACCTTACCTAATCTGAATCTGTGTAACCTACCAACCTCACTCCATCTCCCCACCTATAGTTCAGACCATAATCAACAGTCCCCTGCATGTAGCGAAGAATGTGCTTTGCAACTACCCAGTGTACCCTTCTCGACTCAACCATGAACTAGCTAGGTGTGTTCACTGTAAAGCATATATATGGCCTAGTATTGACCAGATCCATCAAGCACCCAATAAGCTGCCTATACAATGTGGGATCCACCAAACTAGTATCTAAAGCATGAGATTCTTCTAGTTGGAAATCATAGGTGTAGACATGGGTCTACAGTCTTCCATGTGAAATCTTCTCAACACATACACAACATACTATCCTTGCCCCAGAAAGATATGCCCCTTCTCTTGCCACACCTCAAGCCCCAAAAAGTAATGCATCAGCTTAATGTCCTTCATTTCGAACTCCATAGAAATATCCTCCCTACAACCACTAATCAGTCCCTCTACCCCAACAATGAATAAGTCATCAACATACAACACAAGAATGAGTGAATCATCCCCTACAACAATGTATTATAGGTTCAGATCTGCATCACTCTCCATGAATCCCATATGCTACAAGTAAGAATCAATCCTTGAATGCCACACTTTTAGAGCTTGATTAAGTTTGTAGAGTGCTCGCCTCAACTGACATACATGGATCTCCTACCCAAGTACCTTAAAGCCCCGTGACTGCTCAACATACACCTCCTCCTCTATAACTCCATTCCTAAATGCAGTCTTCACATCCATTTGATGGATCTACCAGCCCATTTCTACAACAACAGAAATAAGGGACTAGATAGAAGTGTACCGAGCTATGGGAGTGAAGGTCTCATCAAAGTCAACTCCCTCTATATGTGAGAACCCTCTAGCCACAAACCTCACCTTGAAATTCTCAATGTTGTCATCCACAACATGCTTGATCTTGTAGAACCACTTGGAAGTCACAACTCACTTTCCCTCAAGCCTAGGCACCACTTGCCAGAAATTGTTCTTAATGATAGAGGAATACTCATCCACCATAGCCTCTCTCCATACCTCTTGGCTGGTAGCCTCCTCATGGCTAGTACGCTTAAATTCAATAATGTTGGTAGCCTTGGCTACATAACCATAAAACAACTCAAGTGGCACACTCTCCCTATTCACCCTCTTCAGAAGACTAATGGACTCTGCTTCCTTCAAGGTGGCTTGAAGCCACTTGGGCCTACTCTTCCCTGAAGAAGCTTCCCCATAGGGAACCTCATCCTCTGCTCCCTAGTCTGGTGAACCTAAAGGTCTGCCAGCTGACCCCGGTGTGCCTGTACCAGCACCTGTCCTTGAAGAACCTGTATCGACACCAGTGCTTGTGTTAGCTGAAGTGCCATGTGAACTTTGTACCATTGGATTCCCTAAATAAGTGCTCGGTGAACTTTTCAGTGGTGCCCCAGATGTCACTGACACTGAAATACCTCCTATACTAGTTGATCCAGAACCTTGAGGTCTTGCTCCTTGTACCTGACGTCCCTACAGAGGAGAGGTCTATGACTCTCTCTCATCATACTCCCTGATCTCCGATAGGCCCTCTCCTCCTCAAAATTCACATCCCTCCTAATCACAACTCTCTATTTTGAGGGAATGAAGATCTGATAAGGCTATGAAGTCTCATTGTAACCCATAAAGATACCCTTCTCTTCCATGGGTTCCAGCTTCGTCCTCTACTCCCTAGAGATATAAGAATATGTGAGACATCCAAAGATACAAAGATGTACCACATGAGGCCTCTCTCTAGTGAAAGCCTCCTCTAGAGTCATATTCCCCAATACTTTGTGAGGACACCTGTTCTGAAGATAAACAATACTATTGCAGGCCTCATCCCACAAAAACAAAGGCAACCCCTGATCATGAATCATCGCTCTAGTAGTCCCAACAATAACTTGTTCTTTCTTTCAGACACCCCATTATGTTGGGGGTTGTAAGGAACTGTGAACTCTCTACTAATTCCGTCCTATGCATAAAAGTTAGAAAACCCACCATCAATGTACTCACCACCATTGTCTGACCTCAAGACACGAATATTCCTACCTGTCTGCTTTTCCACAAGAGATTTGAACTCTTTAAAGCAACTGAAGACCTCACCCTTGGTCTTCAGGAAATATATCCAAGTCCTCCTAGAATAGTCATCAATGAATATAACATAATACTCATAACCATCCAAACACACATGAGACATATGACCACTAACATCAGTTTGAATCAAGTCTAGTATACCAGTAGATCTATTTTCAGTCACTGGGAATGGTAACTTGGTGTACTTTCCCACAGAAAACCCTCTACAGACCTCATAATTCCTAACACTGAAATCAGGAACTCCAATAGTGATATCCTTCATTGCTCTCAAAGCTCCATGATGCATCTGCGACATCCTTTGGTGCCATAACTCACACAAGTCTCTACTTCTAGTGGTACTAGTGTGAGTGCTACTAAATGTGCTACTCACCAATTCTCCTACCAACAGAAAACTGAACATGCATAGTTTCCTAGAACAGATTCCGATAGCTTTGGCTGAACTGATGGAAGATCCCCTAGGATGCATCAATACCTTCCCTCTTGAGAAAGTGACGTCAAATACCTTATCCTCTATAACAGACACTAAAATCAAGTTGTTCTTCATCCTTGAAACATACAAAACATCCATGACCTTCAAAAAAGGAAAATACTCCCTCTCAAAGGTCACAGTCCGCACACCAATAGCTCTCACAGTGCAGTCATCTTCTAATACAATCTCAATATCAAGTGCCCTCTATGCAAGCTTTGAAAATAACTCCCATGCACTTGTCATATGGCAGAAAACCCCACTGTCTATGTACCACATATCAGATGATGTACTCCTACTAGATGTGGAGGTAATAAATGCAAATTCCTTGTTAAACTATGAAGCAAACTTCTCCACCTCTATTGAAGTTTCAGTTCCCTTCTTCCCATTGTTCTTCCTATCAGGACATGTAGTAGTAGAGTATCCCATCTTCTGACATGCCCAACATTTGACTTCAGGCATATCCATATCTTTATTCTTCTTCTTCTCCTTTCCCTTAGCCCCATCTGATGAGGCCCCTTTCTTGGCCTCCCCTCTGTTCTTCTCTGTTACACATCATTTTGTCACTATCCTTGTACTCTCCATTCCTTGATCTTGGAGTACCTCTACAGTGAACCCTAAATTATTTCCCTTCATGAACAAACTCCCATTGCGTCCCTCGTCATGAGCATATTAATTCCATTTTGCACCATTTCCCATGAAACTTCTTTTTTTCTCAGTTTACAAGATCGGCGCTAATGGCCCTTGTCCCCCTCCCACCAATATGCAGGGATTGACAATATCCCTAGCACTAATAGGAGTGACTAAGATTTGTTTCAGTCACGATGGTTCTCTTATGGAAACTTTTTTAAATAAAGCGCTGAAGCTTCTAGCTCTAGAAGCTTCATAACTGAAGTCTGGTAAATGGTTTGGCTGGATGGGGTCGAGTATGTCAGTTTTGGATCCTTTCCCCTATAATGATGGAACTAAATCAAGGGATAAGACCTTCTCCCATGAGAAGAGGATCCATCTCCCATCTATTCATCCTATGTAAACCTTCCTTTTTCAAAAATACAAGCTAGTGTTAATGTTGGTGTGTTAGTGCTAATTAAGTTTGGAGTAAACAACAAGCTATTCATAGTTGTAGCTCTCTAGTTGTGTGAGGGAGAAGTGGGATTTGGTTTGAAGTGAATCCTAAAGGGAAGAGCCTTAAAATTATTATTGTTGAGGCAATCATGGAATGCTAGCAGAAGTGTGTGGGAACCTGGTCTTGTCAAAGGAGAATGACAATGTCAAGACAATGGTTGTAATCTCTTCTTGATTCAATATATATGAAACTATTGATTTATTTCCTACATGGTTTGTCATCTTACATATTCATGGCTTAATGTTTCTTGACTTGTTAAGTAGGTTGCATTACAATTTTTCTATTATCATGGTTGTTGTTTTTTGTTGTTTACTTGTTTCAGGTGTTTGAAGAAGGAAGCGAGAGATAGCTGGAGTGAGCAAGAAAGGAGATCATCAAACGGGATAAGTGTACTAAGAGGTAGGCCCTCTTAATTGGTTATAACCTAAGGAACTATTCCATAGAATGCATCAGTTGTGGCTAGACCCATTATCGGGCTAGAGGAATTTGTTTGTGTCCGCACTTATAATTTTACTTCACCACAAATTGGCAACTCTGCTGGGGACCCAATCCTTTTGCTTGTCTTAGATCTCATGATTTCGTGTGAGCTTTTCTAGTTCCACTTTTTCCCTTTCGTTCTATTTCTTTTCTCCTACTTACTAGCTTGAGTTTGAAATTCATAGTAGCATATCTGGTCCCTATTTCAATTTTTTTTTTGTCTTGGCTCCCTCGATTATCACGCTTAATCCGCTCACAGTCACGTTGATCAACACGATATCTTGAGAAACAATCGTGCCGACTAGCCTCTGGCACTTGTTCTCAGTTAGGTATTCGCATTGATGCATGTAAGTGAATATTAGGGTTTGTCCCCAATCTTGGCCAGTGTGTTTTTCTCTCATGATTTTGACCCCGTAAGCCTTTTAGACTATTTTCTCCTTGACTAGAAAGTTTCCTTTCATTTGGTTTTGTTTGCTTGTTGGCTTATCATCTTTCTTCTTGATTTCTTGAGTCATTGAGTGGTAACTGGCACTAGGGCATCTATATTGTTGTCCATTTAGCTATTTGTGAACTCAGTGAGTTGAGTTGTGGGTGTACTTATGCCTTGCATTTTGTTTGCAATCCTTTTACAACATTGATTTCCATTACACAAGTTTGAAAAGTTTTCGTTTGCTTGTGTAAAAGTTTCTTTTCAGACACGGATTATGTTGCTTGTCTTGTTGTTGGTAAAGTCAGTAGCTCATTAGTCTGAATGAACCTCTCTTTTCATGTTTTCATTTGCTTGGAGAGATGATTGTCTCAAAAACTCTTTCATTGAAGTGTTGTCTGCGAAAAGTTTATTTCGTTGTTTCATGAAAAGTATGAAATTCTAGTCTGTTGGGTCATTGTGCTATGATAGCCTACATCATTAAAGACTAAGATCGCACTGGCATTTGAAAATGAAAATAAATCTTTTGCTTCTGAAAGGACTATTAGAAATGTGTTTGTTAGGAAATTATGAATTGGAATGCATTTTTCAATAGGTTATTTTTTTCGAAAAGTGAAGTAGTGAAATATCATTTTGCTTTTGGTTGCTTGGTTGCTTGGATTTGATTGTGTAGTTTCTACCCTCTCTTGTGTAAGAAATTCATCGAATTGAAAGGGTCTTGTCTCATTTAGCTGCATTTAAGGTTTTTCGAGTCACATCGATAAGACTTGAAAACTAAAACATAACTCAAGATAAACTTTAAAATGAATTAAGTTAACCTAAGGTGCATTTGACATTTAATGATCATATCTAGAAGGCCTAGGCTAGAGACATGTTCTAACATCTTTAAACCTAGTAGTTGTCATTAGCTTTGGCACTAGACAATGCTAGTATAGATTTTTTCTCCCTGTATCTTCCAGTATATAATGGGAGACCCTCTAGGCTGCAATCCTTTATCGTTAGGAAGCCGAGACGGCTGCCTTGCAAACATGATACACTGAACACAACATTCAAGGATATTTCCTGCTTGCACTTCTTGGTTTACCAAGAGGTATCTTTCAGTTCACGGTTGCCTGGTAATCCTATTTACCTAGATCATATAGAGTCATCTTTGTTTCTTTCTCGACTCTTAAAAAATGAAAGAGCACTAGTCTTTTATGCATATTAATAATTGGTTGCCACGATCTGATAAAACCTTGTTAGTCTTTTTGAGACCAAATCGCGAGTTTCCCTTAAAAGAACATTTTAAAGCCTTGAAATTTATTTTTCTGTCGACTAAGAAAAGGTCATCGTGGCTGAACCATCTGGTTCAGCTAGTTCCTCTTCCTCTCCTCCATCTGAAAGATTTTCTGAGGAGTTGTTTCCTAAGTTACCAGAGTCACTCGAGGACCATGGTGTTGAACTCACAATTGTTCTGAGCCACACTTGAGTTGCTGAATGTATCTCACCTTACGAATGATCCAATCCTTCATTCACCATATTGGTCTCCGATGTCGTCCAAGATACCAAGCAATTGTCCAAAGTTTGATGGGAAAGCAAATGAAGATCCTCAATCCCATGTGATGACATATCACCTTTGGTGCTCGTCGAATGCATACATTGACGATTCCATTCGTCTTCATCTTTTCCAAAGAACCCTCATAGGCACTGTAGCCAAGTGGTAGAACGAGCTCTCTCAAAGTACTTACCATGACTTTAACTCTTTAGCCATGGCTTTCCTCATGCATTTCCAGTTCTCGGTTCGCTATGAAACTGGCACCTATTTGCTCACATCGCTTAAGCAAGATACTATGGCACACATCTCTGATCACATCCATGAATGGAGACGTAGACGTCGCCTGATCAAATTTGAGATTTCTGATCAGTTTCTCAATGAATGGTTCACTAAATCTTTTGTGGCCTCAATTTCTTGCGATATAGCTATGGGTGGATGCATTACTGAAGAGCAAGCCATTGCTCATGCCCAGTACTTAGATCTAGTTTACTCTTTGTTTGGCACTTTATATGAGTTATTACTCAACGCTCCGTGGCCATTATCTGATCCCACGACATCAAAGTCACAAGGTGTACCTCCTCTCGATGGAGTTATTGGTTCAGTATCCCAGACCCCTGGTAAATCTTCTTCCAAACAGAAGTTAGATCAAATGATTTTCCTAATAGTTATTTTCAAAATCCACCTGGCCCTGGTAAAACCTTAGAGGTACACGATGTCTAGTATACCACAGTGGACAAATCCTTGAAAGGTAAGAAGAAAGTCAAAGGCAAGGGTAACGCTGATGCACCGAAATAGGGTCCTCCCAAATTGTTTATTGGTGAATATTCACAACATAAACCTAAGTATCTCTGCCTCATTTGTGAGGAAGATCACTACTCTAAGGATTTTCCCCGATGATCTAAAGTTAGTCGCCTGCTCAAAGGGATCCCCGATATCCTCAAAGAGCCATTTCTGTCTCAACAGATGCAAATGGTAGACCAACCCTAATCTGCTTCCTCAAGATCTCAAGTGTTCATGATGAGTACGCCTATTAATGTTGCTACTAGATCGAAAGATTATCAAACTCCTACTCTAGTAGTTAGGAAAGAGAAAGAAGCCACCCCTTCTTCTTCTGTCCCGAGTTTTGGCCCTCTTCATATCGAGTGTTGTAACCTTGATTTTGCTATACAACCACCCTCTCGAGGTTTGTTGTGGAAATCATCATACAATCCTAACACCCAACCCGCTCAACACTATAATATTGTTGAGGATTTGGCTCAGGCGCCATCAATTATGTCAGCTCTTGAGGTGCTCCAAAGCTGCCCATCACAACGGAAAAATTTGTTGTCAGCTATCGGGGGTATCGATCCTGCCGATTCCAATTTGATATGTTTTGATCTAGAGAACCATGTTCCACACCTCCCTCATCAGATTTCCTTTCTCATTCAGGTAATCATCAATGAGAAGACCATCCATAGGACTGTCATCGATGAAGGTGCTTCCACCTGCATCATGTCAACGACATGCTGGAAGGCTATTAGTTCTCCTGCTTTGAACCAATATCTGAACACCTTGGAAGCTTTCAATGGGAGTGATTCGTGACCCTTCGGTGTCTTACCTAACCTTGCCATTACTCTGGAAGGCAAGACAGTGCAAGTCAAGGTAGAGATTGTTGACACCAATCTTAATTATAATCTTCTACTCAGCTGAAGCTGGACCCATGATATGCATGCTATAGCCTCCTCCCTATTTCATGTGATTCGTTTTCCCCATCAAGGAAAGATTTTCACTATCGACCAGCTATCTTTCTTTGCCTCTTCCTCCTCGGATGGCAATGTTATGTACGTCAAGCACACTGGTGCTCCCTATGAGAGTGTGGGGGAAGGTCTTTTTAAATATTCTTCCTTGATGGGAATTTTTCCTCTCCCACCTCCTCATGTTGCCTCTGTCATCATGGTCTCACTTAAATCTGATCCTTGGGTCATACCTTCACTAGATCTTGTTGATACCTTGGGAAAGCTTATGCCGCTTAGTCCCGCCGAAGTCACTTATGTGGAAAGTGTTTTGGCTTCAAGTTTCACATCCTCTAATTCTTCTGTTTCGATGACCTCTCACGATACGTACTCTCAATCCTCGTGGCTTGGCACTTTGGAATCACTTGATCCCTTAGTCAAGACATTCCTTGCTGATGAAGGTATCATGTAAGTCATGTCTCTTAAAGAACCACCTTGTAGGTTTTAACCCCATACAGAAACTACCTGCATACGAATTCTAAATCAAAGGAAAAATAAAAATGCGAGAGCATAACACATAAAACACATATACATAGAGATTTCCCACTGGATCTCAAAACCGAGACTACCAGCTTGATTTTTCATTGTTTTCCTTTCAATGTTACAATACATATTTATACATTCCGAAGCATCGAATACCATGGACCGAAAAACCATCATGTCCAATACCACGGACCAAAAAACCATCAATCCAATACCATGGACCGAAAACCATGGCGTCCAAAAAACATGTGCGAAAATCATGCACAAAACCATAGGTGGGTCCGTCCAACCTAACATAGGGTCCAAAACCAAAATTTTCCGGGGTTACGGGTACCCATCAAACCCCATATTAACTATGTGGAAAGAATATAACACAACCCAACAATCTCCCACTTGTTGTTTTCTTTCCATAGGGGGCCACAGGAGAGCTTAGTCATTTTTCTAGCCCTGAAACACCCATTGTTTCTCTAAACCAAGAGAACTTCTCAGAGCTCACAGATTTTGTCAATGCATCTGTAGTATTCTTCAAAGTGTCCACCTTTACCAGCAACACCTTTTTTTCTTCTATCATATCCCTCACAAAGTGATACTGAA
>APFE030698337.1:181027-261249 GCA_000404065.3 Pinus taeda | reverse complement strand
CCAATAAATCATCCGATTAATTATGTACATACAGATTTAGAGTCTTTTGTTTTGTATTCTAATAGTTTCAATGATATCGATAGTCAGTTAGTAGAAGCAGATGATATTTCGGAAATAACAGAAAATTTCAAAGGAGTTTTAAAGAAAGAAGAACAAGAACAGCAGAACACCGTTGATGGATCAGCTGAAAGTAATGGACAGCAAGAAGACAAAGCACAACGAACAGATTTCCAGCACTTGCAAGAGGAGGAAGAAGGTTTGTGGACCATGGATTTCGATGGAGCAGTGGGAAATGATGGCACTGGAATTGGAATTTGGGTACGTAGTCCTCTCTCTGCCCCGAACAAAGTGCTTAGTAACGTGCGGGTATGCTCTTACAAGTTGGCTTTTGATTGTTCAAATAATGAAGCTAAGTATGAAGCTTTGATTGCTGGCCTAAAAATTCTAAGGAAGCTGAATGCTAAGAGGATTTCAGTATATGGCAACTCTGAATTGGTAATTAAGCAGGTCAGAGGCGAATATCAAGCAAAGCATCCTCAGATGCGGGCTTACCATAATGCAGTCCTAGACATCCTAAAATTATTTTCAGAATACACCTTGACATGTGTGCCTCGTATACAAAATAGTATTTCTGATACTCTTGCTAAGGCAAGAAGTAGTTTGAAAATCCCAATGAACTCTAGTAATAAATTCAAAATCCATATCAAGCATCATCCGACTGTCCCTGGCAATCAGAGATATTGTCAAGTTTTCCAAGATGATGAGGAGATTGATGATTTTCTGCAAAACAAAGGCAAGTTCAAAGAGACCTCAATTGATGTAGAAAATGACGATGGTAAAGGTAATGGTACAGATGATGTGCAGATCAATCAAATGGATGTGTTGCAGCTAAAGAATAATGTTATTCCTAAAGGCTTGATACCTTTAGAAGAACTCTTCGATCAAGATGATGTAGCCCGCAAACCAACATTCCAGCCAACAGAGAAGGGTGTGGAAGAGGTCAATGTCGGAACAACTGCTAATCCTAAATTGGTAAAACTGTCTAAAGCATTGCCACCAAAAATAAAGGACAAATATATCAGTTTGCTGTCTTCATTTGCAGATGTATTTTCCTGGGACTATTCTAACTTAAAGACATACGATACCAATATAATTCAGCACACTATACCCATCAAGCCCAATCAGAAACCATTCAGACAAAAGTTGAGAAGGCTTAATCCAAAGCTGATGCCATCAATTGAAAAGGAGATCAATAGGTTGTACAAATAAGGGATCATTGTTCCCATCAGATTTTCATATTGGATCTCTAATTTGGTGCCCGTACGAAAGAAGACAGGTGAGATTCAATTGTGCATTGATTTTAGAAATCTCAATAAAGTTTCGTTGAAAGATAATTATCCACTGCCCAAAATGGACCATATACTTTAGCGAGTAGTGGGAGCATCTCGTATGTCACTACTTGATGGTTATTCCGGACATAACCAAGTTTTTGTCCATGAATATGACCGAGACAAGACAACATTCACCACTCCATGGGGAACTTTTCATTATGCTAAAATGCCTTTCGGTTTGAAGAATGCGGGTGCCACATTTCAGCGTGCAATGGACTTGGCTCTTGCAAATGAGAAGGATGTATTTTTGGTTGTGTACCTGGATGATTTGAAGGTGTTTTCCAAATCTGATGAAGAACACATGTACCATCTAAAAACTGTCTTCCAAAAGTGCAGAAAATATGGCCTATCACTGAATCCGAAAAAGAGCTTGTTCACCATGGAGGAAGGTAAACTACTCGGGCACATTATCTCAAAAGATGGCATTCGTATTGACCCAACACATGTACAAGCGATTCAACAAATCGATCTACCACGGAATAAGAAAGAGATTCAATCTTTCAATGGTAAAATGAATTTTCTACGCCGCTTTGTACCTAATCTTGCTGAACACCTAAGAGAGATTACAAACATGCTTAAGAAGGACAGCCAAGTGAGATGGACGAAGGAGGCTGTAAAATCTTTCAATTTGGTCAAATTGGCCCTTTCTTCAACTCTAGTTCTAGTCATCCCGGACTACACTCATGATTTCATATTGTTTTCATTTGCTTCAGAGCATACTATGGCAGCGGTGTTATTGCAGAAAAGAGATGATCATGAAAGACACATTGCATTCTTCAGCAAAGCTATAAGAGATGCAGCCTTAAAATACAACATCATTGAGAAGCGAGCCCTTGCACTTGTGAAAGCATTGAAATATTTTCGGGTATATATTCTACATTCTCATATTTTGGCATATGTTCCTAATGCTGTTTCAAAGATGTTTTAATGCAGACCTATTTGGAAGGAAGATGAGGCAAGTGGATTGCAGCCTTGCTGGAATATGACGTGGAAATAAAGCCCACAAAGCTGGTTAAAGGACAGGGATTGGCAAAGTTAATGGCTGAATCAAACTTGCACGCCTTGGACATAAATATGATCGCTGCTATGTCCGATGAGAATGAGGAAGGATCGTTAATTCAAGTATATGAAATGTTTTCTCTTTCTCCGTGGTATTCAGATATCATATATGTGCTTAAAAATTTGTCACCACCACCCGACATGACTAGAAACAAAGCGAGAACACTCAAGTTGAAGGCTGCCAAGTTTTGCATTCTAAATTCTGCACTGTATTGGAAAGATCCTGGTGGCATTCTGTTAAATTGCTTGGTGGAAAAGGAAGCAAAGAAGGTCATGGAGGACTGCCACCAAGGAGATTGTGGTGGTCACCTTTTTTGGAAGTCAACAACAAATAAAATTCTGAGAGCGGGGTACTATTGGCCGACATTATTTGCTAATGTATATAAGATGGTCAAGAGCTGTCATAAGTGTCAGATTTTTGAAGGACGACAGAAGTTACAGCCTTTGCCACTTAAGCCTATTGAGGTGAGTGCTCCTTTCCAACAATGGGGGTTGGATTTCATTGGTGAAATTCATCCCGCCTCTTCCGGCCAACATAGATGGATCCTCACAGCAACAGACTATTTCACGAAATGGATCAAGGCAATTCCCACCAGACAAGCTATAGATGTGGTAATCATTTCATTTCTTGAAAATAACATCTTGTCTCGCTTTGATTGTCCGAATAAGTTAATCACTGATAACGCAACAGCTTTCAAATAAAAAAGGATGGTAGAGTTTTTTCATAAATATCACATCATCTTGGGTCACTCAACTACCTATCATCCGCAAGGCAATGGATTGGCAGAGTCTTCAAATAAATCATTGGTCAACATCATCAAGAAGCTGCTGGAAATAAATAAGAAGAGCTGGCACAAGAGGTTGGTCAATGCACTTTGGGCAGATCGGGTCAGTCAGAAGAAATCTGTTGGTACGTCACCGTTTGAGCTTGTTTATGGAGTTGATACAGTATTTCCTACCTCTCTCGTAGCCCCAGTAGTCAAACTTCTCCAGGAGGGCGGCAGTGAAGAAGATCCCATGCAGAGAAGGTTGAATCAAATGGTCCACTTGCAGCAGACCAGAGAAGAAGTCTTCTAGAACACATCCAAGTTGCAGGAGAAGATTAAGAAAATTTATGACAGAAAAGCAAAGGTGGACAAATTTCAGTTGGATGATGTGGTGCTGAAGTGGGATGCAAGGAATGAGGAAAAATGTAAGCATAGTAAGTTCGAGAACTTCTGGAAAGGTCCCTTCAAGATTGCAGCATATTGGGGTCAGAATGCCTTTCTTCTGAAGGAAATGAATGGGGAAGATTGTCTAGGAGGGCTGATCAATGGTCGGCTGCTCAAGCAGTACCATTTCTGAGTTATTAATGCTACTTCCACTGTCATTGTAAATACCATTTTTATTTCAGTTTGGTTTGAGTTTGTCAAGTTAGTCTTCAACTCATTTCAATGTCAAATTTGAGTCAATTTTTTGGTCATTTTAGTTTCATAAATGAGTCAGAGTCTTGTGTTGTTTGTCGAAATAATGACTCCATAGCCCAATGGATGAAGGCACTGTCTAGCTCTTCCAGAGATCTGCTGTTCTTGGCACTTCCAAGGAGCTACCATCCCCCATTGGAGCCAATGTTAGAGTCGGTCTAGTCAGTCCTACGTCAGAGATCAAAAATCTTTCTGCATTTCATTTTTAGGAGTTCTGATCCATTCAATCAGTTGCATTCCACTAGGGGCATGCCATAATTTGACGGAAATGGTCTTGTCATTCATTTCCCCATGTCTGGCACCTGCTGGCTTAGGTGTTTTGTCAATGATCACTAAAGTCCATGACAATCAAGGTTTGGTCCTTTAATGGACAAAAGCCATTTTCAATCATTAGGTCAAAGGATTAGTCAATTTGGTCTTCAACCATGTCCAATAAAGCCATGCAGGCCAGAGTGAGGCCCTTACAAAGTTATGATTCAGAGAGTTTCATCGTCATGTTGACAGACTTCGACTATTCTTCAAAACTCTGTTTTGAAGAAAAGTCAAACAGTGTGTCATTTGTGAAAATTTTCAAAAACGTCTCCAGTTGGTTTCTTCAAGTGCAGTCATGGTTTCCATGGCCAAACGCCATGTCATGCGACCCCTGCAAAAGTGCCAAAAAATCTCATCATTCTAGCTAAAAATTCAAAGGAAAAAGTGAAATTCAGTGTTGCATTAACTCAGTGAAAAGAGCCAAAATGAAACATTAGCAAAGTGGGTTTTTGAAGAAGCAAAAATTTAACCCATGACTTCAAAGTCTTTATATAAGAATTTCCACAAGGAAACAAGGTAATTATGGAAATCAAGGTTATTGAGAAACATAGCAAAGTGATTGAGAGTGCAAAGCACGTGTCTGGAGTGAGTTGGGATTCATTTTCAGGAGCGCAGTGCACACACAGAGGGGCGCGATGCACATAGAGGGCGCGGCGCATAGAGCGTGACCCAACTGTGTTAAAAATACAAGGGTGCGATGCATATATAGAGAGCGACGCACTGGGTTTGTTGCACGACGCACACCCACAAAGGCCCGAAAACGTGCCAAATTGCCTCAAGTCGCCTTTGAAACCCCTCAAATTGACAGGTAGGCTCTAAATCTTGATGGCTCATGTATTTTTGTGAAGGTTATGGTGGTTCATGGCTATTTATAATTGCAACAAAAACTCATAAAACCAACCACTACAAAACATCAAAGCCATTGTTGCTAGGGTTGCAAACTTGTTGTGTGGATGCCAAGGTTCTTCCTCCCTCTCATTTTTTCCCCTTCTCTCCATTTTTTCCTATTTCCCCTATCCCCTTTTTCCCTATTTTCCCTACCCTAAAACATTACTAAACCCCTATTCCTTATTCCCTCCACTCATTGGTCAATGTAAACCCTAAAACCCTACCCTATAAAATCCCCAAACCCTCCTACATATCCCTGAAACAAAATTTCCCCCATAACCCCTATTCCCATCATATTATTCCCCTCCTAACACTCCCTTTTTTCATTGCTCCCCTCGGTGGCAGATATCACAACAACACCTAGTTTCATACCATCATCAAAGGGTAGCCCAAGTACAGTATACACACAAACAATCATGGCATCTGAGCATTCATCAGAGTATGAGATGGAAACCTAGAGTGATTCATCCTCGGAAGAACAGGCTCCCAGGAGACATCACAAAAGCGGCAAACATGTTAGGGATGAGCCAACCACCCTCACAGAATTGCAGGCCTGCCCTCTTGCTATGTCATCTTTCTAGCATCTATCATGTTTTGAATTTTTTCAAAGGGTGGCTAATGTTAGAGTTCATCATGGGTTGGCCCATCTTTTTGTGCTTCACCTACATGGAGGTCACTCTATCTTGGCCGGGGTCACCTTCACATTGACACCCGAAACTATCTCATTAGCAACCGTCATACCAAATGTTGGAGAACAGTGGCACAAGAAACAGAAGGTGGATAGGCAACATTATGAGCCTTACATTAAGGCCAGTTTCTTGAGGCAGCTCACAAGAGTCTTTCCATTCAGATATTTAAAAGATGAATATGCTCCACTCATGAAATTGATCATGAAATACTTCAGCTGTGAGGGGAGGTTATCTCATCTATATGCCTATCACATCAGGTTGCTCATGCACTTTACCAGGGTACAGATGATGAACCTCCCATTTTTCATTTGCAGGAACATAGAGAGGATGAACACCTCCATGCAGCACAAGACCCCTCAGCAGCAACTTAACAATGTTGATCACTTTGCTCTTATCCGAATTTTGGTGGATCATCAGTTGGGATTGCACGGGCATTACTTGGGATGACTTCATCTCCCGTGACCTCTTCAGCTCTCCACAGGTATTATCAGAGGTTGAACATGAGACAGGTGGCCCTTCTCATCAGTATGAGTGCCATGAGACCACTACTATGCCAGTATTCATCACATATCAGAGAGGCAGTAAGCATTTGTTTGTAGCAGCAAAGCGAGTGTTATCTCCACCCGGGGTGGAAGGGGCCTCGCTTCCGACATCGGCAACACAGGTACAGGACAAGGGCAAGAAGCCCATGCATGATGAAGGGCCATCAGGTGAACAAGAGGCCAACTTCATCCTCATTCATGATGATGATGCAGATGAGGAGAGTGCCAAACTTAGGAGGACCATCCAGGAGGAGAAAATGGAGATCCAAGACTTGTCACTAAATTTGGAAAGGGCCAAATGGATTATCAGGTATTTGGAGTAGAGGAACAAACAGCTTGAGAACCAGCATGAGATCATGGAGCTGTAAAGAATCCGTGAGAATCGGAAAGCTACCCAACATAGGAGGATTGAGCTCACTCTCTTAGAGCAAGAGATTAACAATGACTGAGAGTCTTGGCTCCTGCGTATCAACATCCACTTTGAGAGACTGCTGGAGAAGGCCGACAGGGACAAAATCATACTGAGGGGGATGGTTTATCATTATAGGGCATAGAACATGAGTTCAAAGGCTCGGATAAGGAGTTTGAAGGCAAAATTGAGCAAAGCTACAAAGAGGCAAAAAGAGAAAGATTGGCTTTGAATCTTGGTTGAAGCCTCTGTGGCCCAGCATAGCACCTCATATAGGATCTCCAGCCCAAATTTCAAGAAATTTGGGACAATTTCGGCCACATGGCAAATTTTTGGTCACAACACAGGTTTTTTCTCCCTGTGCACTGTGCCACTGGCGGGTGCTTAGGATTGGAAGCTCCAAATCACAAATGGTTTGCATTTTTGGATTCAGCATGAAAAATCACGACTACTTGTGCATGGAAAGAAATTTGGGCATGATTTGAGTCTCCAGGAGGTCAAAAACACTAAAAAAATGACCTCTCTGCCCCTATTTTGACACACAGGAATCACTCTTGGGAGAATGAAGTTTTGGAGGGGCAAATGACCACCAAATTCAGAAAATTCCACTTGGGTTGGAAAGTAGACAGGCCAGGCTTTCCAACAAGCACACTTGGGAACAATTTGGACTCTTGCCGGTACCTCAAAATAGCCTCCAAAGTGGCGCGGTGCATATAGAGAAAAAGGCCAAATCACTTCCGCTTCGCGACATTTCGATTCGCGACTTTCTCCAAGTGGGCCCACTCATCTACACTTCACTTTTTTCAGCACCTAAGGAAAGATTTAAAGTATTTTCACTAGAGGATGGCTTATATCCAAGTGGCAAATGAAGGTGAGCAGTCACCCAAGCCATTTGTCATTTTTGTAACACTGCACCTGTAATTAATGCTTGGCTTTCCACTTCCACTTTGTCATGATTCAAAAAACTCCCCAAATCTTGGTCGTTCTATTTCCTCATGGCATAGTCTATTTATTGTATGCAAACCATTTGCAAAGGGTTGGTTAATTGTAATTTCTGGGACATTGTGGGAGAGAAACTCAGTTCTTCATTGTATATTTTGGCAGAGGATTAATGAAAGGCAGCGGCTCTGTTTCATGAGATTCATGTGGTTATGAGTGTAGCAAATGTGTTCTCTTTATGTTTCATATGTATTTCGTTATGTTTCACAGTGCATTTCATCTTCATTTCCAGTGAAATTTTCTAAGTATGATAAGGTAGAATTCATATTTATTGCTCTGCTTGTGGGAAAGTTTCACGTTCTATGTTCTTCTTCTATTGAAAAGGATTCATGTGTTTATGCCCTTTTCACCCTCCTAAGCAATCTTTCCATTTCGCATTATTTCAAAACTAATTGCTATACTTTCTGCCTATCTTGCCTCATGAAGTAATCTATGCCTTTGTGTTAAATTCTCTGCTCATTACTGTTCACTGGTCCCATAACATCCCAGAAACTTACCCATTTATAAAAATTTATTCTTGTATCCATATTTGTTTACTAGCCTAAAATCAATATTTCACTGTAAGTCATCTCAGGTCATATCATTTATCTATTCACTGAGCGTAACTCGGAGAGAGCCCTCTCCTATTCTGGTAGGGCTAGCTACCAGACTGAGCATGGTTTGTGGTTACCCTGAATTTTTTCTTCCTTCAGCCTAAGGTAGATTTAGGTGCTAACATAATGGCGAATCCACTGGGGAACGAAATCACTCCCCTTACTTCTTCATGATTCTAAGCTTCCGAATGATAAGTTTAGAATTTGATAGGATGAGTGAGTTGGTTGTGTCCTTTGATTTTTCTTAGTAGCACACTGGCTTCTAGAAGATATACCAGAGCTAATCTAGATCCAGATCCTCCACACATCTATGAAAATCCAAATTTGATTTCAAGACTTCATCGTCAAGAGAGCTCTATCTCTCCCGTGTTGAAATCCCATTCATGGCCTGACATTTTTGAATATCTTGAAGAGCTAGATTTTGATGAGCAGTTTGAAAAATCATTTTTCGAGACCAAATCCGAAAGGGCGGTTGACTCTACTGTCCACAATCCATAGTTTATTGTAGATTTGGAGACGGAAAGAGCTAACCGGTCAATTGATAATTACATTGTAGCACAGCTTCAAACTCCAATTGCTAGCCCCCTACAAACTATGCACACTCCTCCAACAACTCCAAGGCCAAATCCACCAAGAGTGATGGCTGCCCATTTTGCACCTCTTGTTCTGCCTCAAGTTTTAGATGATATGCCTGCAGATTATCAAAGCAAAATCCCATTTTTTTATGGCACTCCTAACAGCATCACTGCTCAGCAACATGTGGACAGAATGGCAAATTTCTATGAACTTCATGAGATCGATGCAGAGAATGTGGCAATGAGACTCTTTGTACAGACATTTGCAGGTGAAGTGAGGAAATGGTTCAGAGGTTTTCCGGCTACACGTATCACTACCTTGGTTGACCTACAAAGACAATTTTTAAACCGTTGGGAAGTGAAACAGAATCCTCTTCAAATTCTGGCTGAATATTAGAAAATCAAACAAAATGTTGGTGAGTCAGTCCAAGACTACTGCATTAGATTCAATTCAGTTTATAATGAAATTCCCAATCATCTAAGGCCACCTGTGGGGCTAGCCATGGTAAAGTTCCCAGATGGTTTTTATGCTCACATGGCTTATCAATTAAGAGAGAGAGAACCGGCCACAATGGAAGACATGCAGAAGATAGCGGTCAACATTGAAGCAAATCTGCTGACCAAGAGAGCTAGAGCAAAGGCAGAGAAGAAGGTCACCGTAAAAGTAGAATCTTCCTCAGTAGATCAACTACTCCGGAAGGTAGAGCAGATGATTGAAAGGGTGAAACTTGACAAACCTGAGCCACAAGTTAGAAATCCTAACTTCTGTGGCCAGCAACAGCCACAATATAGAATAAAGTAGAGAGATCAGCGAGCCTAAGAGTAGACAACATAGCAGCCAGTACAGCCACCTTTGCAGCAAAATTTTGTGCATGGACCAGAGTCAGATGAGGACGGGAATATAATAGGTGAAGAAAACCACCTCTTTACTCCATATGGTTTGCCTATTTATCTCACTGAGGATGAGGAGTATGCAGAAAGTTCGGTTGTACACGAAGATGTAGATTTCATTCTAGAAAATGACAACGTCTTGGAGGAAGAATCAAATGAGTACCAAAGAGGCTATATGAATGCTCTGTCTGCCCAGCAGCAGTGATATTCACCTAGAAACAGAGATGTTCCGGTCAAACCAATTCAGAAAAGGAAGGATGTTGAAGCATCAAAGAATGATTCATCAGTTACACAAAGGAAAGAAAAGGAGGTGGTTGGTCCAGAGAGCAGCAAATCACCATCAATAGAACAATCAAATCAACAAATTGCATCGAAAGAAAAGGAAAGGAAAGAAATCCCAGTCAAAGAGGTAGAAAAGTCTCCCGCTTTTAATTTAGAGAATGAGATTTCTAAATTGAAAGTATCCATTCCCTTGACTGAAATAATGAGGAACAACAGTTATAGAGGGAAAGTATCTAAAATTTTGAATTTCAACCCAATGTCTGACATGGTGAATGTCGAAGATGATCAACCTGAAATGATCTTTGGGCCAGCATCGAATGGTGAGTCTCCTGATAGTGATGTTCCACCTTTTTATATCAGTTTAATATTGCATGATTTTGTGTTACATAATGCCATGTTCGATTCCAGCACTTCTCACAATCTCATGCCCAAGGCTATTATGGATAAGCTTGGTCTGGACATCTCCCGGCAATACCATGATCTCTATTTGTTTGATTCCAGCAAAGTAAGATGTATAGGGCTCATTAAAGACTTGGTCATGAGTCTGGATCAACTCCCAATGAAGAATGTTTTGATGGATGTTGTTGTAGCAGATATTCCTGCCAGGTTTGGCATGCTTCTTTCAAGGTCTTGGGTAGCGAAATTGAAAGGGACACTACATCTAGATTTTTCCTATGCAACGATTCCGGTGTTTGGCCAAATGAGGAAATTGTATCGGGAACAAAAAATGAAATACATGATTACAAGCAAGGAGAAACCAATAAATCATCCGATTAATTATGTACATACAAATTTACAGTCTTTTATTTTATATTCATATAGTTTCAATGATATCGATAGTCAGTTAGTAGAAGCAGATGATATTCCAGAAATAACAGAAAATTTCAGAGGAGTTTTAGAGAAAGAAGGACAAGAACAGCAGAGCACCATTGAGCGATCAGCTGAAAGTAATGGACAGCAAGAAAACAAGGCACAACAAACAGATTTTCAAAACTTGCAAGAGGAGGAAGAAGGTTTGTGGACCATGGATTTCAATGGAGCAGTGGGAAATGATGGCGCTGTAATTGGAATTTGGGTACGCAGTCCTTTCTCCACCCTGAACAAAGTGCCTAGTAACGTGTGGGTATGCTCTTACAAGTTGGCTTTTGATTTTTCAAACAATGAAGCTGAGTATGAAGCTCTGATTGCTGGCCTAAATATTCTAAGAAAGCCGAATGCTAAGAGGATTTCAATATATGGCGACTCCGACTTGGTGATTAAGCAAGTCAGAAGAGAATATCAAGCAAAGCATCCTCGGATGCGGGCTTAGCGTAATGCAGTTCTAGACATCCTAAAATTATTTTCAGAATACACCTTGACATGTGTGCCTCGTATACAAAATAGCATTGTTGATGCTCTTGCTAAGGCAACAAGTAGTTTGAAGACCCAATGAACTCTAGTAATAAATTCGAAATCCATGTCAAGCATCGTCCAACCGTTCCAGAAAATCAGAGATATTGGAAAGTTTTCCAAGATGATGAGGAGATTGATGATTTTCTGCAAAACAAAGTTCAAAGAAACCTCAATTCATGTAGAAAATGATGATGGTAAAGGTAATGGTACAAATGAGGTGTAGATCAATGAAATGGATGTGTTGCAGCTAAAGAATAATGTTATTCCTAAAGGTTTGATACTTTTAGAAGAACTCTTTGATCAAGATGATGTAGCCCGCAAACCAACATTGCAGCCAACAGAGAAGGGTATAAAAGAGGTCAATATCGGAACAATTGCTAATCCTAAATTGGTAAAACTATCTAAAGCATTACCACAAAAGATCAAGGACAAATATATCAGTTTGTTGTCTTCATTTGTAGATGTGTTTGCTTGCAGATGTGTTTACTTGGGACTATTCTAACTTAAAGACATATGATACCAATATAATTCAGCACACTATACCCATCAAGCCCAATCAAAAACCATTCAGACAAAAGTTGGGAAGGCTTAATCCAAAGCTGCTGCCATCAATTAAAAAGGAGATAAACAGGTTGTACAAATCAAGGATCATTGTTCCCATCAGATTTTTGGATTGGATATCTAATTTGGTGCTTGTACGAAATAAGATAGGTGAGATTCGCTTGTGAATTGATTTTAGAAATCTCAATAAAGTTTCATTGAAAGATAATTATCCACTGCCCAAAATGGACCATATACTTTAGCGAGTAGTGGGAGCATCTCATATGTCACTGCCCGATGGTTATTGTAGATATAACCAGGTTTTTGTCCATGAAGATGACCGAGACAAGATAGCGTTCACCACTCCATGGGGAACTTTTCATTACGCTAAAATGCCTTTTACTTTGAAGAACGCAGGTGCCACATTTCAGTGTGCAATGGACTTGGCTTTTGCAAATGAAAAGGATGAATTTTTGGTTGTGTACCTGGATGATTTGACGGTGTTTTCCAAATCTGATGAAGAGCACATGTACCATCTAAAAACTGTATTTCAAAAGTGCAAAAAATATGGCTTGTCACTGAATCCGAAAAAGAACTTGTTCGCCATGGAGGAAGGCAAACTACTCAGGCACATTATCTCAAAAGATGGCATTCGTATTGACCTAGCACGTGTGCAAGAAATTCAACAAATCGATTTGCCCTCGAATAAGAAAGAGATTCAATCTTTCAGTGGTAAAATGAATTTTCTACGCGGTTTGTACCTAATCTTGCTAAGCACCTAAGAGAGATTACAAACATGCTTAAGAAGGATAGCCAAGTGAAATGGACGGAGAAGGATGTAAAATCTTTCAATTTGGTCAAACAGGCTCTTTCTTCAGCTCCAGTTCTAGTCAGCCCAGACTACACTCAGTATTTCATATTGTTTTCATTTGCTTCGGAGCATGCTATGGCAGCTGTGTTATTGCAGAAAAGAGATGATCACAAAAGACCCATTGCATTCTTCAGTAGAGCTATAAGAGATGCAACCTTAAAATACAACATCATTGAGAATCAAGCCCTTGCACTTTTGAAGGCATTGAAAGATTTCCGGGTATATATTCTACATTCTCATATTTTGGCCTATGTTCCTAACACTGCTGTCAAAGATGTTTTAGTGCAGACATATCTGGAAGGAAGACGAGGCAAGTGGATTGCAGTTTTGTTGGAATATGATGTGGAAATAAAACCCACAAAGCTTGTTAAAGGATAGGGATTGGCAAAGTTAATGTCCGAATCAAACTTGCATGACTTAGACATAAATCTAATCGCTGCTATGTCCGATGAGAATGAGGAAGGTTCGTCAATTCAGGTATCTGAAATGTTTGCTCCTTCTCTGTGGTATTCAGATATCATATATGTGCTTAAAAATTTGTCACCACCGCCCGGCATGACTAGAAACAAAGCGAGAACACTCAAGTTGAAGGCTGCCAAGTTTTGCATTCTAAATTCTACACTATATTGGAAAGATCCCGGTGGCATTATGTTAAATTGCTTGGTGGAAAAGGAAGCAAAGAAGGTCATGGAGGACTGCCACCAAGGAGACTGTGGTGGTCACCTTTTTTGGAAATCAACAACAAATAAAATTCTGAGAGAGGGGTACTATTGGCCGACATTGTTTGTTGATGTTTATAAGATGGTCAAGAGCTATCATAAGTGTCCGATTTTCGAAGGAAAGCAGAAGTTACAACCTTTATCACTTAAGCCTATTAAGGTGAGTGCCTCTTTCCAGCAATGGGGGTTGGATTTCATTGGTGAAATTCATCCCGCTTCTTCCAGTCAGCACAGATGGATCCTCACAGCGATAGATTATTTCACGAAATGGATCGAGGAAATTCCCACCAGACAAGCTACAGATGTGGTAATCATTTCATTCCTTGAAAATAACATCTTGTCTCACTTTGGTTGCCCAATTAAGTTAATCATTGATAATGCAGTAGCTTTCAAATAAAAAAGGATGGTAGATTTCTGTCATAAATATCATATCATTTTGGGTCACTCAACTGCCTATCATCCACAAGGCAATGGATTGGCGGAGTCTTTGAACAAATCATTGGTCAACATCATCAAGAAGCTGCTGGAAATAAACAAGAAGAGTTGGCATAAGAGGTTGGTCAATGTACTTTGGGTAGATCGAGTCAGTTAGAAGAAATCCATTCGTACATCACCTTTTGAGCTTGTTTATGGAGTTGGTACAGTGTTTCCTACCTCTCTCGCAGCCCCGATAGTCAAACTTCTTCAGGAAGCCAGCAGTGAAGATGATCCTATGCAAAGAAGGTTGAATCAAATGGTCCACTTGTAGTAGACCAGAGAAGAAGTCTTCCAAAACACATCCAAGTTGCAGGAAAAGATTAAGAAAATTTATGATAGAAAAGAAAAGGCGGACAAATTTCAATTGGATGATATGGTGCTGAAGTGGGATGCAAGGAATGAGGAAAAAGGTAAGCACGGTAAGCTTGAAAACCTTTGGAAAGGTCCCTTCAAGATTGCTGCATATCGGGGTCAGAATACCTTTCTTCTTAAGGAAATGAACGGGGAAGATTGTCCAGGAGGGCCGATCAATGGTCGGCTACTAAAGCAGTACCATTTCTAAATTATTGACGTTGCTTCCACTGTCACTATAAATACCATTTTATTTCAGTTTGGTTAGAGTTTGTCAAGTTAGTCTTCAAGTCATTTCAATGTCAAATTTGAGTCAGTATTTTTTGGGCATTTTAGTTTCATAAATGAGTCAGAGTCTTGTGTTGTTTGTTGAAATATTGACTCCATAGCCCAATGGACAAAGGCAGTGTCTAGCTCTTCCAGAGAGTTGTTGTTCTTGGCACCTCCAAGGAGCTACCATCCCCCATTGGAGCCAATCTTAGAGTCGGTCTGGTCAATACTCCGTCATAGATCAAAACTCTTTCTACATTTCATTTTTAGGAGTCCCGCTCCATTCACTCAGCTGCATTCTACTAGGGGCATGCCATAATCTGACGGAAAAGGTCTTGGTAGTCATTTCCCCTCATGTCTGGCACCTGTTGGCTTAGGTCTTTTCATCAATGTTCACTAAATTCCATGACAGTCAATGTTTAATCCTTTAATGGACAAGAGTCATTTTCAGTCATTAGGTCAAGGGATTAGTCAATTTGGTCTTCAAACATGACCAATAAAGCCATGCAGGCCAGAGTGAGACCCTTACAAAGTTATGGTTCAGAGATTTTCATTGTCATGTTGACAAATTACAACTGTTCTTCAAAACTCTGTTTTGAAGAAAAGTCAAACAATATGTCATTTGTGATAATTTTCAAAAAGTATCCTGTCATACAGCCCCTGCAAAAAGTGCCAAAAATTTCATCATTCCAACTAAAAATTCAAAGGAAAAAGTGAAATTCAGTGTTGCATTAACTCAGTGAAAAGAGCCAAAATGAAACATTAGCAAAGTGGGTTTTTGAAGAAGCAAAAATTTAACCCATGACTTCAAATTTTTTATATAAGAATTTCCACAAGGAAGCAAGGTCATTGTGCAAATCAAGGTTATTGAGAAACATAGCAAAGTGATTGAGAGTGCAAAGCATGCATTTGGAGTGAGTTGGGAGTCATTTTCAAGAGCGTGGCGCACACACAGAGGGGTGCAGTGCACATAGAGGGCGCGGCACACAGAGCGCGACCCCGCAGTAGTAAAAATACAAGGGCGCAACACACACACAGAGCACAGCGCACTGGGTTTGTTGCATGGCGCACACCCACAGAGGCTCGAAATTGTGACAAATTGTCTCAAGTCGCCTTTGAAATCCCTCAAATCGACAAGTAGGCTCTAAATCTTGATGGATCATGTATTTTTGTGAATGTTATGGTGGTTCATGGCTATTTATAGTCACAACAAAAACTCATAAAACCAACTGCTAGGAAACATCAAAGCCATTGTTGCTAGGGTTGCAGACTTGTTGTGTGGATGCCAAGGTTCTTCCTCCCTCTCATTTTTTCCCCTTCTCTCCATTTTTTCCCTTCCCCCCTATCCCATTGTTCCCTTCCCCCTTATCCCATTTTTCCCCATTTTTTTTCCCTACCCTAAGCATTACTAAACCCCTATTCCCTATTCCCTCCACTCATTGGTCAATGTAAACCCCAAAACCCTACCCTATAAAATCCCCAAACCCTCCTACATATCCATGAAACAAAATTTCCCCCATAACCCATATTCCCATCATATTATTCCCCTCCTAACACTCCCTTTTTTCATTGTTCCCCTTGGTGGCAGATATCACAACAACACCTAGTTTCATACCATCATCAAAGGGCAGCCCACGTACAGTACACACACAACAGTCATGGCATCTGAGCATTCATCGAAGTATGAGATGAAAACACAAAGTGATTCATCCTTGGAAGAACAGGCTCCCCGGAGACATCACAAAAGTGGCAAACATGTTAGGGATGAGCCAACTACCCTCACAAAATTACAGGCCTGCCCTCTTGCTATGTCATGTTTCCAGCATCTATCATGTTTTGAATTTTGTCAAAGGGTGGCTAATGTTCGAGTTCATCATGAGTTGGCCCGTCTTTTTGTGCTTCACTTGCATGGAGGTCACTCTATCTTGGTTGGGGTCACCTTCACACTGACACCCAAAGCTATCTCATTAGCAACCAGCATACCGAATGTTGGAGAACAGTGGCACAAGAAACAGGTGGATAGGCAGCATTATGAGCCTTACATTAAGGCCAGTTTCTTGAGGCAGCTCACAAGAGTCTTTCCATTCAGATATTTGAAAGATGAATATGCTCCACTCATGAAGTTGATCATGAAGTACTTCAGCTGTGAGGGGAGGTTCTCTCATCAATATACCATCACACATGTTGCTCATGCACTTTACAGGGTACGGATGATGAACCTCCCATTTTTCTTTGCAATAACATAGAGAGGATGACACCTTCTGCAGCACAAGACCCCTCAGCAGCAACTAACAGTGTTTATCAATTTGCTCTTATCTGATTTGGGTGGATCTCATGGATGCAGGGCATTACTTGGGATGACTTCATCTCCCGTGACCTCTTCAACACTTCACAGGTATTATCGGAGGTTGAGCATGAGATAGGTGGTCCTTCTCATCAGTATGAGTGCCATGAGACCACTACTATGCCAATATTCATCACATATCAGAGAGGCAGTAAGCATTTGTTTGCAACAACAAAGCGAGTGTTATCTCCACCTGGGGTGGAAGGGACCTCGCTTCTGACATCGGCGACATAGGTACAGGACAAGGGCAAGAAGCCCATGCATGACGAAGGGCCATCAGGTGAACAAGAGGCCGAATTCATCCTCATTCATGATGATGATGCAGATGAGGAGAGTGCCAAACTTAGGAGGACCATCCAGGAGTAGAAAACGGAGATCCAAGACCTGTCACTCAATTTGGAAAGGGCCAAATGGATTATAAGGTATTTGGAGTAGAGGAACAAACAGCTTGAGAACCAACATGAGATCATGGAGCTGCAAAGCATCTGTGAGAATCGACAAGCTGCCCAAAATAGGAGGATTGAGCTCACTCCTTAGAGCAAGAGATTAACAATGATCGAGAGTCTTGGCTCAAGCATATCAACATCCACTTTGAGAGACTGTTGGAGAAGGCTGACAGGGACAAAACCATACTGAGGTGGATCGTTTATCATTACAGGGCACGGAACATGAGTTCAAAGGCTCGGATAAGGAGTTTGAAGGAAAAATTGAGCAAAGTGACAAAGAGGCAAAAGATGAAAAAATATTAAGATCGGCTTCGAATCTTCGTTGAAGCCTCTTTGGCCCAGCATAGCACCTCATAGAGGATCTCCAGCCCAAATTTCAAGAAATTTGGGACAATTTTGGTCACATGGCAAATTTTTGGTCACAACATAGGTTTTTTCTCCCTGTGCGTTGGGAGCTCCAAATCACAAATGGTTTGCATTTTTGGATTCAGCATGCAAAATCACGACTACTGGTGCATGGACAAGAAATTTGGGCATGATTAGAGTCTCCAGGAGGTCAAAAACACTCAAACAATGACCTCTCTGCCCCTATTTTGACACACAGGAAGCAGTCTTGGGAGAATGAATTTTTGGAGGGGAAAATGAGCACCAAATTCAGAAATTCCACTTGGGTTGGAAAGTAGACAAGCCAGGCTTTTCAGCAAGCACACTTGGGCACAATTTGGACTCCTGCAGGTACCTCAAAATACCCTCCAAAGTGGTGCGGCTCATATAGATTTGGGCGCGGCGCATATAGAGAAAAAGGCCAAATCACTTCTGCTTCGCGACATTTCGATTCGCGACTTTCTCCAAGTGGGCCCGCTCATCTACACTTCAATTTTTTCGGCACCTAAGGCAAAATTTAAAGTATTTTCACTAGAGGATGACTTTTATCCAAGTGGCAAAGGAAGACGAGCAGTCACCCAAGCCATTTGCCATTTTTGTAATGCTACACCTCTAACTAATGCTTGGCTTTCCACTTCCAATTTGTAATGATTCGAAAAATTCCCCAACTCTTGGTTGTTCTATTTTCTCATGGCATATTCTATTTATTGTATGCAAACCATTTGCAAAGGGTTGGTTGATTGTAATTTCTAGGAGACTGTGGGAGAGAAACTCAATTCTTCATTGTATATTTTGACAAAGGATTAATGAAAGGGAGCGGCTCTGTTTCATGAAATTCATGTGGTTGTGAGTGTAGCAAATGTGTTCTCTTTATGTTTCTTACATATTTCGTTATATTTCACAGTTCATTTCATCTTCATTTCCAGTGAAATTTTCTAAGTAAGATAAGGTAGAATTCATATTTATTTCTCTGCCTATGGGAAAGTTTCACGTTCTGTGTTCTTCTTCTGTTGAAAAGGATTCATGTGTTTATGCCCTTTTCACCCTCCTAAGAAATCTTTCCATTTCGCATTATTTCAAAACTAATTGCTAGACTTTCCGCCTATCTTACCTCACGAAGTAATCTGTGCCTTTGTGTTAAATTCTCTGCTCATTACTATTCGTTGGTCCCATACCATCCCAGAAACTCAGTCATTTATAAAAAATGCTTCTTGTATCCATATTTTTTTACTAGCCTAAAATCAATATTTCATTGTAAGTCATCTCAGGTCATATCGTTTATCTATTCATTGAGCGTGACTCGGAGAGAGCCCTCTCCTGTTCTGGTAGGGCTAGCTACCAAATTGAGCGTGGTTTGTGGTTACCCTGAATTTTGGCTTCCTTCAGCCTAAGGTAGATTTAGGTGCTAACATGTCCATCCTCACCCATCGCACCCTATAGAAGGCCTAAACAGCATGCATTGCGCTTTGATAGTGTAGTAGTCAGTATGGTTCAATTTAGGCACTTTTTGGATGATTTATGAGATGGAACTTTTGGGGGATGATGTATTCAGCTGACTAAGTTTCTTTAGGGTATGAAACAAATCTTTTAGAGGTTGATGAGCCCTAATACATCGACATATAAGTTTGGGGTCGATGTGCCCAAATATGTCTATAACAATGTTGAATTCTCTGATTAAGCTCCCCCTTTGTACATGCTGATATGCACTAAACCATCCATGCAAGTTCCATGCTCCCCTTGAGCACATGCAGAGTCTGTAAAAGAAAATAAAATCAAAAGAATAACTGACTCTATAACTCAACTAAGATGTATGACCCTCCTATCACCAATGACTTATACATACATCAATCACCCAACCAAGTGGGGATACACCAAATTTGACTCATCCACCCAACCAAGTGGGGATATACCAATTGTATGTATATGACAAAAATACAATAAATATTATGTCATCCATCCCATGTGAAGTGGAGATACAAATTACATCATTTTTCCCATAGGACTCATTCAAATGTATGAGAAGTCATATCACACCCTAGACGTTTACATCACTTAAGAAACAAATGGTATAAATATCTGAAGCCATAGCTATACTCAGCAACCATAATGCCAACAATGCAAATTGCATGTGAAGGCTGATGCTCCCCCTAAACCTATGCCATATGTGCATTGTTAGCAAGTCATTAATCAAGACATCTTTGTTAGACAGATAAAACATAATGAACAAAGAATATCGTTAGACTGTAATCATCAACATCAGACAGAGCACCCATATGAGAGTTTGACCCACTATTTTTCTTGTCAGAAAAACATATACGCTTCTTCAGCCACAGAAACCCGCATGTATACGTGACTATGCTTCATGAAATACACGTATAATAACCTTTCTCTAAAAACCTAGATTTAACAGCAAGAAGATGCAGCAACTACTCCCATCTTTTGTCTGAGATATTCAAATGTTTCTCTAGGCAGTGGTTTAGTGAATATATCAGCAACCTATTCTTTGGAGGGAACATACTCCAATTTGACCTTTTGTTCAAGCACTTGTTCACATAGAAAATGGTACTTGATGGGTATGTGCTTGGTCTTGGAGTGCATGACTGGATTCTTTGAAATGTTGATGGCACTTGTATTATCACATGGAATGGAGATGGGTGGAGTACATGTGATCTAAATGTCTTGCAAATTTTGCATCATCCAAAGTAGTTATGTGCAGCAAGATGCAACAGCCACATATTTTGCTTTAGCTATAGATAGAGCAATTGAACTTTGTTTATTGTTGAACCAAGACACTAACCTAGAACCCATATAGAATGCACCACCACTAGTGCTTTTTCTATCATCAACACTTCCTTCCCAATCTACATCTTTATATGCATGAAAAATAAGATCTGCATCTCTAGGTTACCATAGTCCAAAGTCTTGAGTTCCTTGAAGATATTTGAGAATCCTTTTGACTTCCTGACAGTGTGATTCCTTTGAATTTGCTTGGAATCTTCCAACTGTTCCTACTGCATGCATGATGTCAGGTTGGGTACCTGTTAGATAAAGCAGACTGCCGATCATGGATATGTAATTTGGTTGATGTACTGCTACTGATTCATCATTTGAGCCAAGACTACATCCTGTTACCATTCGGGTACATATAGGTTTAGAATCTTCCATTCTATACTTTTTCAAGATCTATTTGAGATATTTGGTTTGTGAAAGAAAACTACCAGCTTTAGTTTGCTGAACTTGTAGACCAATAAAATAGGTAAGCTCACCAAGCAAGGACATTTCAAATTCTTGCTGCATTATTGAAGCAAAATTCTAACTCATGGATTCCTCATTGCTACCAAAAATGATATCATCAACATAAGCAATAATACTTAACAATTTATCGGTTTCAATCTTTGTATATAGATTTCTATCTGCAGAACCTTTTGTAAAACCTTGTTGGTGTAGATATTTTTCATGGCGGTAATAACAGGCTCTTGGAGCCTGTTTTAGACCATATAGAGCCTTTTTGAGTCTACATACAAGTTTTGAATCATTTCAGAGAATGAATCCTTCTAGTTGTTCAATATAAACTTCTTCTTCTAAATCTCCATTAAGGAAGGTTGATTTTACATCCATTTGGTGTACTTTGAATTTCTGAAAGCTGGAAAGAGAAAGAAACATCCTTATGGCTTCAAGTCTGGCAATAGGTACAAAATTTTCTTCAAAACCTCTACCTTCTTGTTGAGCATACCCTTTACAAACAAGTCTGGCCTTGTTTCTAGTGACTTCTCCATTTTGATTCAGCTTGTTCTTGAATATCCATTCAGTTCGTATAATATTTTTATCACGAGGTCTAGGAATTAATTCCAAAGTATCGTTCTTTTCATTTTGCTCAAGTTCTTCATCCATGGCCTTGACCCAACATTCATCTTTGCATGCTTCATTTACATTTTGAGGTTTGGTGGAGGATAGTAATGCTACATAGCTTGAGGTCCCTATAATAGTTCTTCTTGTCTGTACACCTGCCTCCTTTTCCCCTAAAATTTGAGATTCTAGATGATTTTTTCTGAACATACATGGGCGGAGTATTTTCTTCTACCATTATATCTTCTTTTGGTGCTTCCTTGGTTTCTTCTTCAATATAATTTTGATTTGATGTGGGAAAGTAATCTCCATCTTACTCATTGTCATAATCTTCTATTGATTTTATCTGTTTTGGATTTTTTCATGCTTCATCAACTACAACATCAATGCTTTCAAAAAATTTCCCAAGTCTTTTATTATAACATTTATATCCTTTACTTAGAGAAGAATAACCAAGAAGAATACCTTCATCTACTCCGGGTTCAAACTTATGAAGTTTTTCATCAGTGCTTTTGATAAAACATTTTCTTCCAAAAAATTTAAAGTATTTTATAGTGGGAGTCTTACCATACCAAAGTTCATGTGGAGTTTGAGTGCTATTTACTTGAACATTTTCTTTGTTGAGAATAGTCACAGCAGTGAACGCAACTTCACCCTAGAAGGTTGCAGGGGTTCTAGATTTATCTAGCATAGCTCGAGCCACTTGTTGAACTGTTCTGTTCATCCTTTCTACCACACCATTTTGCTAAGGAGTTCTTGCAGTGGAGAATTTCCTTTTTATTCCAAGTTTCTCACAAAAGTCAAAGAATTCATCCAATATAAATTCCCCTCCTTGATCAGATCTGAGGCATTTGATTTTTCTATCTGATTCATTTTCAACGACAACTTTGAAGGCTTGAAACTTTTCAAATGCTTCATCTTTATGCTTTAGAAGACCTATCCAAAGCATTCTGGAAAAATCATCAATGAACAAAATAAATTATTCTTCTCCATGAGGTGAATTTTTCCTTGTTGGTCCACATAAATCAGTATGGACAAGTTCAAGAGGCTTACTAGCTGACCCTTCTTTTTCCATGAAGTGAACTTTGGTTTTCTTACCGATTTGACATGGTTTGTGTATTGTATTTTCTGAGATGCTGATATATGGAAGATCATGAACAACCTTGAGTCTGCATGCTTTTCTCATTTGAGGAAAGCTTAGTTGTCCCAATATTCTATGCCACATCTAGTTTTCATCATTTTTTCTTAGATAGCACTTTTGTTTTCCTCCTTTGATTATGTATATGTTGTTTGCATTTCTTGTACCTTTGATCATGGTCTCTCAAGTATGAAACTCATAAAAAACACATCCATTTGATCAAAACATCACTTCATTTCCTTGATCACACATTTGACTGACACTCAATAGGTTATTCTTTAAACCATCTACATACATAACATTTCTAGCTTTAACCTTTTCTTTCAAGAAAATAGAACCTTTACCGTTTATGACAGTTGGAGTGTCATTTCCAAATGAGACATTCTTTTCATTTTCTAAGGCATTATATGAGTGAAGTTTCTCTTTATCACCTGTCATGTGTTTGGAGTATCCAATGTCGATGTACCACTAATTTTCTTGTCCTTCTGCATACAAGGCTATACCACATCTTTCTGTTTGAGATTCTTTCCTTCTCCATATCTTGGGATTTAATGGCATTTGCTCCTTTTGAGGTGTTTTCCTAAATTTTCTCCTACATTCAGATTCTTCATGACCAAAGTTGTTACATTTTGAGCATTCTTTTTCATTTTCAAGAGGAGAAAAGTTATTATAGGAACTTATCTTTATCCCTATTACATTCCTTTGATTCCATGCTTCTCTAGTCATGATGGTTTTGTAAGCAACACATTGAGTAGATTTGTGCCCAAAATTATGACATGAAAAACATTGCCCATTAAAGAAGCTTCTGCGACTATCAAATCTATTTACATGTTGGTTGTAGTTTCTATTGATATTCATCTTTGGAGCAAATTGAGTATGATTTACCTATGGTTGGTTGTGGATTCTATTGATATTCATCCTTGGAGCAAATTGAGTATGATTTACCTGGTGATCAGCTTTATGCCTTTACTGACGATTTTCATATTGTTCACTGGTCTTTGTTGCATCAAGGTATCTTTTGGTGGAGGTGGACGCCTTCTATCATTGAGATGCTTATTCAATATATCCAAGACCTGTTTTTATCAGAGGAGAATGCTAAACTTTGATAATTTCATTTAAAATTTTTGATCCTTTAGCAAATCTAAGATTGAGAGATTTTTTTTTCTCAAGATCCTTTCTTAGACCCACAATTTCACAATCTCATTTTTCATTGTGTTTTTCTTTTTCAGCAAGTTGTTATGTCAAGGTATCTATGATCATATTCTTTTCTTCTAAATAGATTTTGAGTTTAGAGATTTCTTCATGAAAATTTTCCTCTTCTAAATCATCCCAAATATCATTATCGGCATAAGCCATGAGAAGACTATAATCATAATTATTAGATAAACCATCACTATCCTCTTCTAAACTATCCCAAAAATCATTGCTATCATAAGCCATGAGAAGTCTATAATCTTCTCTAGTTTCATCTTCATCACTATTAGATAAACCATCACTATCTTCATGAGAATAGTAACTCCTTCTATTCACCACTTGTTTCCTATTCCCTTTTGCATATTCCTTTCCTTTTTCATATTTATCTTTATGAGGACATCTAGCAGCATAATGACTGACTCTGCCATAAGAAAATCATTTGAAAGGTAGCTTACCTCTGAACTTTCCAGAACCCCGTTGAAGCTTCTTGACAAAATTCACCTCATCTTCTTCTTTTGAAATGTATCCTGATTCATTGTGTTCTTCCTTTTCTTTTCCTTTTACTGAAGTGTTAAATGTGGCTTCTCTCATATCTAATGGACCTCCTTTTCTCATCTCAAAAGTAGATAGGATTGTGTGTAGTTGTGTCATAGTGATATTTTGCAGATCCTATTTTTCTTCTATGGAAGATACTATTGATTCAAATTTAGTAGACAAGGATCTCAAAATTTTCTCAACTAAGGTAACTTCCTTTATTTCTTCACCCAGATTCTTCATACAATTAACAACCTCATCTATACGTAAGAAGTAACTAGCTATACTCTCATCACAATGCATCTTAAGAGGTTCATACTGAATTTTGAGAGTTTGAAGCTTAGCATGTTTTACCTGAGAGTCCCCTTCGTAGCTCTGAACGATTTTGTCCCATATCTCTTTTGTTGATTTGAGCTACATGACTTTGACAAACTCTGATTGTGACAAACTTCTCAATAAAGTATTGACAGCTTTAGCATTGGTTTCATATTCTTTTTACCTATCGTGTCTGTAGGAATTATTGTTGGAAATGTATATTATCCTTCCACAATTTCCCAAACATATGTTCTAAGAGATTTTAGATAGGTTGTGGTTCTTATTTCCCTATAAACAAAGTTGCTTCCATCGAAGATTGGTGTTCTAATGGATCCCTTGCTTTCATGATTATTCATCTTGGAAATAATACTGAGAGGGGGCTGAATCAGTATTATCAGATCAATAATTTTATTTCCCAAAACAGATTATATACGCTACTTAAGTGAATTGAACTAGCGTGTACACGTAACTGTGATTAAAGAAACCAACGTATATCCAGAGAACTTGTGATTTAGACAGTTTATCATGTGTTGATCTTAAACCAGTACATTAGTAGCTTATTAGACAGTGTAGTAAAAGAAAAATAAAGAATCACACATAAGAAACAAACATGAACACCAAGATTTAAGGTGGAAACCCAATGTGGGTGAAAACCACCTGCTGCTGTCGTCTTTGTCTTCTTTTAATAATAAGAAAATCTGTTTACAATCTTGTACTAGTGCAGACTCATACCAGTATCTAGGCACCCACCTGCAGAAGGCTACAATATTCTCTTGTTTTCTAGCTTCTACTGGAAGAGAGCTAAAACCCCCTAGCTCTTGTACTAGCCAATATGTTTACTAGTATGTAAGTGCCGACCTACAAAAGGCTACAATCTTCTTTCTTCCTCCAGGGACCACGTTTCATGAATTTTCAGACTAGATACTCCTGGATCACAACACACAATTTGAAGGCCACATTTCATCAAATTTTCATACTGGACCCATCAGCAACATTGAAGATCAAAATTAATCACCACTACAATACAGCCATAAAAATACATTTGCATCAACCAACATTCAGTTGATCTGAAAAATCAGATCACTGACACCAAAACACTTTGTTGAACCTAGAAACCTGCATCATCATTCAAAACCAGCTATAACCTCAAAAACTATGCATCAATGTATACGCTACTTGGTTGAACCCAAACTTCATGTATATGCTACTTCCATTAATCAAACCTGTGTATACCTTTTAGAACTACTACAAACATAAATTTTTGAATCAAGTTTATACCAATCAGCAATATACTAAATATCTATTGTCAACTTATAGAGCTTTACACAAGCAGCGGCAAAGATCACTTCTTCTCACTTATACAATTAATCAATCAAATACCACCCTCCTTATGCATTCAGTTTTACATTCATATCTAAGCAAACTTCATTGACAAATAGCAGTAAAACAACATAATTTGATTAGATAGATCAGTCAGATCTGAAAAAGAAGCTTTTCTTTTGTAAATGCTATTTTGAAGAGTATGACCTGCATGTACACATGCTTTTGAAGAGACGAACCAGCGTACATATATGCAAATATCAACTCATAACTTTGTTGCACCTCTGGTGATCCGAATCGGATCCATAAAGAATGATTAACAAAGCCATGGCTATACTAGGTTGGGACAGACTTCAAAAAATTAAGAACAGTGATAAAAAACACCTCTAAACAAGTGGCAGTTGGTAGCCAGCGTGGAATGATGAGGACCTCGCTCAGAGCACACTGACCAAGGCCCATGGAGACTGCGTGGGAGGTGAAATTAGCCCTTGGGAAGCCCGGATCGAGAAACAGAGGGAGTTTTTGATGCGCGATTCACTGGGAGAAAACTTTTGAAATGGAGAAGCCCCGAGCACTTGGTCGCATGGGAGCTAGGAAAACCATGGGGAAAAAGGCTATAGGCTAAAGGCGGGACCCGCTCCAAAACCAGCGGTATTAATCGCGGGTACCCTCAAGCGGTAAGCAGTTTTGGTGAAAATGGAGCGATTCCACTTTGTGGCCAATGCGTGGCAAGTGGAGGAGAGAGAAAACCACCACTCATCGCACACTCACGGTCAAGAAAGTCAATCGTGCGAAATGAGCGAATGACATTGGATCTGGGGGATCTAGATCTGACAAATGATATCACCCCTAATAGTAAGACCAGATTTAACAAGGGAATAAGCCACTATTTAGAAGAATTTGAGGTCTGCTTTGACTGGAAAGTTGGCGGAAGACTCATTCCATGATGTAACTGAAGAATTGAGCCGACGAAGCAGGCTAGTGTAGTTTGTAGGAGGACAAGTGGCCACTCCTTGTGAGCCTGATGATGATGCTGAAACAGGGAGCTCCAAGCATAGTTGCAAGCAGGTGATCCGATGGAGGCAGAAGAGGAAGTGAACCGCCATGAACTCGAATGGCCTTAAAGCCATGAACAGAGAACAGAGAGGAACACTGAAGATAGAAGACAAAAGACAGAGAAGAGAAGAATCAGTGCAGCAAAAAGAAGAAAGAGGACAGAGGGCTGAGCTGACCAAAGGTAGCATTGAGCACCAGAGAGATTGAGAGATTCAAGCCATCCCTGAGAGGATCTGTCAGACTAGAGAGGTCAAAGAGCTGGTAAGGAGAAAAGTCTGTGCACTCTAGTGGCTTGGGGAATCCAAGAACCACCCTTCCAAGCCAATCTGTTTTAGGAGACTCATATTGAGCTCCTTCATTGTAATTCTCTGCTTCAAGAGACAATAAAAGAAGGCCACCACTAAAAGCTGGACCGGAGATGTAGCCCTGGAGGATAGGGTGAAATCCTTATTAATTTCTTGTCTTCTTGTATTTGCTTACTATATTTCTCTACTATAATCCCTTTCAAGTGTCTGCGAATTTACAATCTGATCAATCTGTTGCCTAAAATAACATAGAGACACACCAGCACATGAGTCTTTGATACCTCTATTTTATAATTAGTAACTAAGATCACTCATACGGTGATTATCAGATCAAGTGGTATCAAAGCTTTAGGCTGTAAGGTTGGACAAGCTTGTGTTGGTTTAGCTGTTGAATGCTCACTAGATCAAAGCTCAAATTAGGAGAGGGAGAGTTGGTTGAAACTAATCCTGAGATTGGGAGAGTCTATCCTCAGAAGACCGTGTCAGAAGAAGGTTCTATGGGGCCAAACCCTCAATTCATAGAGAGTTTCCTAGCTATAAAGTATATGGTAGAAGAAATGTATAGGGACTTTAGAAAGCATAAGGATGAAGGTTCATCAAGCTCTAAACAAGATAAAGAAGAAGATGAATCTCATTCCCATGACCACTCAAAAGGAAAAGGGAAAGAGGAAAACTTTCTTACACCTCCTAATAGCCTTGTGCATAATAAGAAAGCATCTTTGGTCAAGCTAGATGTTAAATTTGACTTGCCTATATAAGATGGAGAGATAAATGCTGAAAATTTGGACAATTGGATTAGACAAATTGATGTGTATTGCACAGTGCAGAAAATCGACTCATACAAGAGCAAAATTTAGCTGGCAAGCCTACGCTTAGGAGGCACTGCCTTGGTTTGGTGGGAAGGCAGAATCCAAGATGACATGAAAATACATGGTAAGACTATCTCTGTCTGGAGTGACTTTTTTTCTGCAATCAAGAAGTATTTCTGGCCTACATGTAACAAGCCATGATGAGTTGAAAACTCTTCGGTAGTTGAAAGGGCAAAGTGTGCAAGGGTACACTCAAGAATTTAAAAAGAAAGCATTGATTCTAGGGAGCTCATTAGACTCACCAGAGACTCTTTTGAAGTACATTGGTGGTTTACATAGCTACATGAGGCATACCATTCTCATGTTTAATCCCACTAGTATACACGAGGTATCTGTACAAGCTACTCATCTAGAAGCTAGAGGAAAGAATGGGAATCCAGAAGTTGGGGGACCATCCCAACCCACTGCAAGCAAGAGAAAGGAGAAAAGAAAGCAGAAGTGGAAAGCAAGGAAGGCTAATACTACAGAGAAAAGAAAAGCTTCATGCACTCACTGTAAAAAGGATGGGCATGATGATGAGCATTGTTGGATTCTGCATCTAGAGCTAAGACCTAAGAAGTTCGAGGGCAAGAAGAAGAAGACTGGTGCAGTTATTCAGAAAGATTTTGGGTTAGACTCAGGAGATGAAACAATCATTGCAGCCACAGGTATAAAAGGTAAGAGTTCTAAAGCATCTACTAGTAATTTTGCTCAATCTATTATTGATGAAGAACTGAGAGAGAAAGACATGAGCTTTTCCAGATTCGAGTTGTTTCTAAATATCAGAAGATTGATACTTTGTTTTATAATGGCTCACAAGTAAATCTGATTTCTAAAGCAATTGTAAAGAAATTTGGATTAGCAACTACACCTCACAAGAAACCATACCCATTAGGATGGTTGAATGATAAAGCACAACTACAAGTGACTAGAAAGTGTAAAATCAAGTTTTCTTTTGGGTCAGCATTTGTAGATGAGGTTGAGTTAGACATAATTCCTTTAGATATATGTGGAATTGTTTTAGGGAGTTCTTACTTGTATGATATAAAGGCTATGTTCTATAGAGATGAGAACATGTATCTACTTTTTAAAGATGGAATCGAATACTTTGTAAGAGCTCATAAGCTCAAGAATAATTATACTCTCATAAACTAGTGCAGATGAAAAGAATGATAAATTCATGCAAACAATACTTACTGATGGTTGTTAAGGAAAAGAAACCTGATAAAACCAATGTATTTGAGGGCTGTAATGCTAAGCAGCAAGTTGATATAGAAAAGATTATTTCAGAGTATGATGTTCTGTTCCAAGAACCTAAAGGTCTACCACCTAGAAAGGAAATAGTACATGATATTATTTTGCAGCAAGATATTCCATTGCCTAATATTGGAATGTACATGTTGTCTTCTTTAGAGAATGCTGAGATCAAGAAGCAAGTGCAGGAGTTGCTTGAGAAGGGGTTCATCAGGCCTACCACATCACCATGTGGGTCACCAATCATTTTGGTGAGAAAGAAAGATGGCTCATGGAGAATGTGCATTGACTACCGAGCACTGAATAAGATAACATTCAAAAACCATTATCCCCTTCCTTGCATAGATGATCTTTCAGATCAGTTAAAGGAAACTATTTATTTCACCAAGCTGGATTTGCACAGTGGATACCATTAGGTCAGAGTTGTAGAGCAAGATGCATGGAAGACAGATTTAAAAACAAAGCAGGGGCTATGTGAGTGGCTGGTTATGCCTTTTGGCTTGACCAATGCCCCTGCTACTTTCATGAGATTAATGAATGATGTATTCAGGCCTTTTCTTGATGATTTTGTTATTGTGTATCTGGATGACATTCTGATTTTTAGTAAAACGTGGGAAGAACACTTAAAGCATGTTAAGTAGACATTAGATGTTTTGAAAAGAGAAAAACTTCATGTTGAACTCTCAAAATGTGAATTTGCAAAACATCTCTAAATTATTTGGATCATATAGTAGGGGGTGGTGAATTGAAAATAGATCCCTCTAAAGTGGCAGTCATTGTGAACTGGCCTAAACCCAAGTCTGCTACAAAAGTGAGAAGCTTCTTAGGAGCAACACAATATTGGCGGAAGTTCATTTCTAATTTTTCCTCAATTGCAGCTCCCTTACATGCTTTGACAGGATTGAACAAGGTGTTTCAGTGGGGAGACAAACATCAGAAAGCCTTCGACACCTTGAAAGAAAATATCAGTACAACACCTATACTAGCACTACCTGATCTACAAAGATCGTTTGAGATCCAAACAGATGCCAGTGACTATGCCATGGGAGCAATGTTGACACAACACGGTAAACCCATATGTTATTATTCTGAGACTTTTAATCCTGCAGTAGTTAACTATCCTACATATGATAAGGAATTGTATGCATTAGTTCAGAGTGTGAAAAAGTGGAAACATTACTTAATGGGAAAAGAGACAGTAATACGTACTGATCATCAACCACTTCAATATCTACACTCCTAGAGTAAGTTACAGTAATCAAGACACTACAGATGGATGGTTTTTCTACAACAATTTCATCTAGTCATCAGATATAAAAAGGGCATACATAACAAAGTTGCAGACATGTTATCCAGACCCATTATAAATACATCTACTCTACTTAAGCATAATTTTGTGCTACATGAAACCTACATTGAACAATATGCTCAAGATATAGACTTTAAAGATGTATATGCAACTTTGAGTCAAGGTAAAAATGTAGAAGAATTTGATTATCATGTGAAGGACCGACTCTTATATCATTGTGGGAAACTCCGCATTCCACAAACTGAGAGAGTAAAGATAATTAGAGAGGCACACACTTCTCTGATATTAGGTCACTTTGGGGCATGTAAAAAAGTTTCACAACTGCAAAGATTTTGCCATTGGCTGAAAATGAATGAGACAATTTCTAGATATGTAAGAGGGTGTACTATGTGTGCTAAAAGCAAGCCCAGCAATAGAAACTAGGCATGTACACTCCATTGCCAGTTCCTTCTCACCCTTGGGAAAGCGTTTCCATGGATTTTGTTGGAGGACTGCCTAAGTCTAGAAAAGGTCATGATTCTCTATATGTGGTTGTGGATAGGTTCAACAAAATGTGTATTCCGAAACCTTGTAATAAACAGATTACAGTTGAACAAACTGCAAAACTATTCTTTGAACATGTATGGGTTCATTTTGGATTACCCACTTCTATTGTATTTGATCGAGACACCCGATTTTTGAGGAAGTTTTGGTCAAGTCTGTGGGAGATGATGGACACCCAACTAAATAAAAGCACAACTTTTCATCCACAAAACGATGGCCAGATAGAAGTAGTTAACAGGACAGTGATCCAGTTACTCAGAGGATATTGCAGCAAAATTCCTAAGCTTTGGGATGAACATTTGTGTTATGTGCAGCATTCTTACAACAGAGCTAAACACTCTTCTACACATAGATCTCCTTTTGAGACCTGTTTTGGTTTCATACCAAGGTCTCCTTTGGATTTTGTCTTTGGTAAAGATACCACAGTTGATGGACACAGTGATGTGGACAAGGCAAGTAGGTTCATTGAACAGAACCAGGAGATCCACCAGGCAGTACAAGAACAATTGGAAAAGAGCCAAACAAAATACAAGGCTAGGCATGAAAAGCATTGGATGGAGCATACTTTTCAAGTTGGAGATCAAGTCTGGCTGTATATCAGCAAGGACATGATGCAAGGTGAAGGTAAAAAGCTAAAGCCTATCAGGTATGGAACTTTTAGGATACTTGAGAAGATTGGTGAAAATGATTTTCACCTTTATCTACCAACTTACATGCACATCTACTCAGTTGTAAATGCAGATTGCTTGAGATTGTTTGAAACTTCAATGATTAAGGATCCTGAAGAGAAAAGTCGATTGCCTTCTATTGATGACCTGCTACTTGAATATCTTAATGAATTGCAGGAAGACACAGTCTTGGACAGGAAGGTGAGGATGATGTGTAGAGGAGATGTTGAGTACCTCAGAATTGGACTCAAAGGTTCGAAGCTGAGTAGTGAAAAGTGGATTGAGATTGGGCAAGTGAGATAATAGTACCCTCACTTAGTCGATGCTTGAAAGAAAACCAACTTTTGGTGGTCCAACAGATTTTCAGTGGGAAGGCCGTGATCCGAATTGGATCCATAAAGAAAGATTCACAGAGCCATGGTTGTACTAGGTCGGGACAAACTTCAAAGAATTTACAACAGTGATAAAAAACACCTCTAAACCAGTGGCAATGGCAGTGAACGTGCAACGACGAGGACCTCGGTCAAAGCGCGTTGATCGAGGTGCATGGAGACTGTGCGGGAGGCGAATTAGCCCCTAGGAGGCCCGGATTGGGAAACAGAGGAGGTTTTTGATGCACGATTAGCACTTATCGTGCATCACTGGGCGAAAAACCCCAAATTGGAGAAGCCCCGAGTGCTCGGTCGCATGAGAGCCGGGAAAACCGTGGGATAAAGGCTAAAGTGCTAAAGGTGGGACCCGCTCCGAAAACCACCGGTATCGATCGGAGGCACTGTTAAACGGTAAGTGGAATTGGCGAAAATGGAGCGATCCCACTCAGCGGTCGACGCGTGGAAAGTGGAGGAGAGAGAAAACTGTTGTTGATCGCACGTTAATGGTCAAGCAAGTCAACCGCGCGAAGCGTGCATATGGCGTCGAATCTGGAGGCCCTAGATGTAATGGCTGAGATCACGTCTGATGGGAAAGCGTAATAGGTGGGGGATTCAATCGTAGTTTGTAAAGATTTGATGTCTGATTTGACTGCCAAGGTGGTAGAAGACTCATTACACGAGTAACAGAAAAACCGAACTGACGAAGTGAATTGGCACAACTGTTGGGGCTGAAAGGTACCAATCCAAGTAAACCAAGGTGGATTAAGACTAGGAAAGTGAGGGAGATGTACCCTCACTTACTTTCTAAGTAAAGATATATTTTTGGTGGTCCAAAAGCTTCCAGTGGAGAGGAATGACCAAGGGGATAAAAAATATGCTAAAATATCGAAGTTCTCAAAATCACTGAAAACCAGTGCCAAATTGTAGATCTTGTCATTATTATTCCAATCATGCTTGAATCACCTCAATATACCACTGTATGTGAACATTATCGTGTTCTGAAGTTTTGGCAAACAATTGAAAAGTACCCTTTCAGGGTTGGCTGGGCCATGAACTAGTTAGGTGTACAAGTGATGTGGCATTGACATCAATAGCTGACTGGGTAGTATGGTGTGGTGTATATACCAATCATGTGCTAACATGTGGAAAGTCTTATAGGCTATGTTGGAAAAATTTTATTGGCTATTGATTTTTTGTTTGACCAATCATGAGGTGCTAGGTGGCCCAATGGGAGGGCGCCATGTGGCCCTTGGGTTCCATGTAAATATTTTTTTGGGTTGACTGATTAACCTAGCAGGGAATTGAACTCACAAACCCACATTCAACAATCGACCACCAAACCATCAAATCACCAAACATGCTCATTATGTCTAGTGGGAGAATTAATATTTAAAGTTCAATGGTTTTGGATTTAGCGGAGGGAGCAGGACACATGGCCCCAACCTCAAATCATATGGTATGTGGTGTGACCGAGTGCCAAAATAGAGGTTCCGGGAAATTAGCCCTAGCCCTAAGTCCCATATACATTACCAAAACCATCGACAGAGGGCTCGGAGGCCGGGGCAGGCATGTGGCCTAGTCCCGAGCCATATGACATATAACATGACTAGGGGCAGAGTGGTGGTGGGCGTGTGGCTTGTGGACCATGCCCCTAGCCATATGATGTTCCATGTGACCATGAAAAGGGGCGATAGTTGGGACCGAAATGCCCAACTAGCCGTCCAACAATTTACACTTATTGCAGCGGAAATTACCTTGATTTGTCCCTTGGTAGACCTGCCAAAGGATGAGTTTGTTGCCTGGTTAGCCAATTTTGTCATTTTATGGGACAAATAGTAGAGAAATGGGGAAAGAGGCCTAAATTGGTCATTTTTCCATTTTTTTGAGCCCAAGAAGAGCCTACACAAGGGTTTTTTGGTGTTTTGGACACAATGGCATCATTATTTTTGTGATTTAAGCATTGTATGTTGATGTAATTTACATTTTGAGCATATAATAGAAAGGGGCAACATTGGAAGCTGAACCCGGATACGTAGCTTAGGAGGGGTGAACCTCGTCATCAAATTGTTGTTTTTGTGATGCTACATGTTGTTTATTTTTTTATTTGGTTATTTCTACAAAATGTAACTAAAATCGATATGTTTATGTGCTTGTGAAAATTGACCCATTGCCACAAGACATAAACTAGCTTGCAAATTTTTTCAAGAAACCTTCAAGTTTATAATTTTAGATCAATAAGAATATATGTATCACAATTCCAACATCTAATCATCAAATCTGATATCATAAGACTTAGAGATGTTGCAAAATATATGCAACATCAAAGTGTAGTCTATTCTAATCTGGCCTAATTTAACCTAATATAATGCTAACAACTATTAATAAAAATTAACAAGTAAATAATATGCTCAGAAAGGAATGAATGCCATTAAACACACGTTGAAACCAAATACTGCATGGCTAGTACTTAATCCATATCCCCTAGAAAGGCCCCAAGATGCAATCTTTCACTGTGCACATGAAAGCATTCATGCAGTCAATAACAAATTGGATTTGAATAAACACATGATTCCAATTTAGGTAATTAGTTTCATGAAATTAATTGCTAAAATTGAAGGTTGAAAGTAAAGGCTTGGAAAGGAACACTATGGAATTCGTGAGTAGGTCATAGGACAACAAGTGTCATAAGGGTTTTAAGCTACAATTTGTCATGTAAATGGTTTGTATATTCATGTAACTTTGCAAAAATGAATCCTTGTTATCATGATACTCCTTCTATTTCCCTTCCCTATAGTGGATCTCTTATATTACAAATTAAAACAACATAAAACCATTAGATTTAATAAAACAAGAAGGCAAAGAAAAATTGAAAACAAGAGTAAAAACATAAAGGAAATAATCTGGAAAACTAAACTAAACTAGAAAATGAAAAGGGGAAAGAAATCACTCAACATTGAGGGAGCCTTCCCAACCTATATGATGCTACCAAAAGTACTCTGAGAAGATAACAATGGTGAACAAAAGATGAAGAACAAACAACTTCCATTGATGAATAAATCATCATAATTACAAGAGGAACAAGACTTAATTTGTTGCCATAATCGACCTTCTATCAACTACCTCTCTCAAGTCTATTAAAAAGTGAATGATGAGAAACCTGAGATATGTTCTCAATCTCATTATTTGTACAAAGAGGTGTGTTGGGTGGATCAAAACCTATCCCCCAATCTCTGATTTTTACCTATGAGATATATCCAAGATACAAATTGTGGTTTTCAAGCTTAAATTGGGTGATTTTGAACCCCAAAATATAAAATATACATAACAAGATGATTCCCATACTAGAAAAATAGTTGATATTCGTTCCCCACAATGTTAAGATGAATGATTTTACATTTTCCTCAAATATAGGCATGATTTAGAAATTTGTCAAAATTGTGCATTGTGTACAAATTGGGCCCAAATAACTTTGTGTATCATCCAAACCGTGATGAATATCAATAAATAGTTTGAAACTTAGCTAATTTTCCATATTGGGAACAAAACCCTTCCTTGAAATATTTAAATTCATCTTCATCATCTCGGTAATAATGTCCAAATTTGGCAGTTTGGAATTTTTGACCTATAATAATATTTTGGTGATGGTGGCTCACATGTGTGACCCGGGTGCATTTGAACATTCTAAAATAGGTTTGGTACTCTTGGATACAAAAACCATGTTCCAATTTTTTTCTAGAAGACCCTAAATATGATAACCACGATCGGGTACCAAAATTGTACTCTTGATACTGAAACTGGACTAGACAATTCATCGTCAGTAAAACACTTAAAATTCAATTAAACCTATTGGATACTAGGAATTAATGTAGATAAACAACTTTTAACCTCATTATGCATGTGAATGGGTTTAGGGTTCAAGGAGTGAAAAATGCACTATGTTAGACACAAGTAATACTTTGCCCCGGGGGGGGGGTTGGGTGAATTGGTATTATGAAAATATTATAAACATTTATGTAATTAAAAATTATTCAAAAATTCACTTCAAAATATGTAACAATATCATGCACATGAAATACACAAACAATCATCACATGTAGACACTTGGATTTTAGGTGGAAAATCCCCCCTCTAGGGAAAAAAACCACTGAACTATTTGCTGCTTCTTCTTATTATCTATTGCTTCAAAATATTCTCATTTAAATTACATAAACTAGCCACCATTATCAATAGAACACCCACCCCTTGACTGAAATGAGAAATGTTGGCCACAACCAAGTTGGAGTACCCACTCTTAGAATAGACAATCAACATGCACTTAACTTGAAGCCCCTACTACTAGTACAAAAAATTATGCAATAAGATAATATAATTTAGAACTGAAAACACTTATGCATACACAAAACTAGCATCAAATAAGCACACTCATACAACCACAATTTCACGCTCCAAATGAGATAACAAAACTCTCCACACAAACTCTCCAAACTGGTATTCAATCTCTACACAAAACTCTAGAACAATGCTGATGAATAATTTTTGATACATAATGCAATACTGAAGCTCTGAACTCACTACTACAATAACTGGTTTGTGCACTTTCCCTACATGCACACTCACTCACTCACACTGCTAGAGAATCAACCAAATGAGCGACTTTCCTTCTCATATTTGTAAATGCTAGAGATGGTTAAGTAAATAAATTCTTCAGATGATGGAGCTCTCCCAAAACCTTTTCACACTCTTCAGATTTGATTGAGATAGGATTCTTGACCAAATAAAGCCACTTGCTCAACTATTCTTTTGATATTTTCAACTTTGACTAACTTCTAGAGTCCCCACGACTTATCTTGACCTTTTTCTATAAGATTCCGACCATGAGATTCACCAAATACAAAATAATTTCAATTGTGTGTGTGAAATCCAAAGAAAATTTTGTGTTTTCTTTCAGTCACATAGAAAAGCCTGTGAAATTTCAACTGCAGTCACTCACACAACACTATCAACCAATGGCTGGGGCCTTTCAGTCACAAGCATAAGCCATCATTCAAGCGACTAGGGCATATCATAATGGAAAACAAAAAATATTGCCCTTAAACTTGTAACAAATCTTTAGGGGTTGATATGACCTATAAACCATCCTTCCAAGCTAAACTTGAGATCAAGAAATTAACTCCATGACTGAACAAGACTCCATGCACAACTTCAACTAGAATTCTAGAAACATTGTAGCTCACCTTTAGATGAGGCCTTATTACCTCATGACACCTCTTCTATAAACCTTTTGAGACTATGAAAACACTTTACATCAACATGATAACCCTCAATAAGTAAACAACAAACTCAAGATGATATAAAGGGACTCATGAGTACATGACTTGCAATAGGTGACATCAATGGCAACACAAACATGCCAACAAACTCCCCCTTTTCCAATGATGTCAACCTATAGCATTTGAAGATAAATATTACATTTACATACAACAATAAGAAGCTAAGCACATAAACAACTCACTCTCTCTCCCCCTTTGACATCAATGGAAATGGGTTTTACATGGAAAAAGAAAATACATGAAGTAATGTGATACATAACCAATGATGAAGTACTCCCCCTGAAGGGTTGCAACAAATACTCCCCCTATGCTGCTGAACATTCTCCCCTTGAATATATTTGAGACCACACCATCTTGAAGAAGAAATATACATGAGGAAGAAATCCATCTTGAAATGAAGAATAAGAAGAAAAAAAACAATTCATAAATCTTTGAAAAGCATTCAAACAACCAACCACCACCCATTCTCCAAATTTTGCAGTTGAAATTTCTCTTGGTGGCAGCCATATGACACCAACTAACTGCATGAAAAAATACTCAATGCCTTCGAAAAGGAACAACACCCATATGCCCTCTAAGATATTCAAATTGCTCCCTTGGAAGTGTCTTAGTGAGAATATATGCAATTTGTTCATTTGAAGCAATATATTCCAACCTCATAACTTTTTTGACCACCTTTTCTCTTAGAAAATGATATTTGATTAGTATGTGGTTGGTCTTGGAATGAAGAACCAAATTTTTGGAGATGCTTATTGTACTGGTGTTGTTTACCATGATGGGAAGAGGTTCTTCATATCGACATGCATGTCTTGAAGAGTTTACTTCATCCATAATATGTGTGTATAACAAGTGATTTCTACTATATATCTAGCTTCAACAATGGACAAAGAGATAAAACTTTGTTTCTTGCGTGCCCAAGAGACCAACTAATATCCCAAAAAGTGAGCTGCTCCTGAAGTACTTTTCCTCTCATCAATACTACCATCCCAATATGCACCAGTAAAAGTAACCAAATTGAATTGTTTACCTTTGGGATACCATAATCCATAGTCAAGAGTGCCTTCAAGGTACTTGAAGATCCTTTTTACTGCATTAAGATAAGTCTCCTTGGGATTAGCTTAAAATATTGAGACCTATCCTAAAACTTGCATAATATCAAGTCTAGAAGCAGTTAGATACAATAATATGCCATCATGGAATGTTATATGGATTGATTTACCTCTGGTGATTAATCATATTTACTCAATTTGTAACTAGTTACCATAGGAGTGCTCACTAGTTTGCAATATTTCATGCCAAATTATTTTAATTTCTCTCGAAGATACTTTGATTGAGAAATGAAAATGCTAGTATCATCTTGAATAAATTTCAAACCAAGGAAGAAAGTAAGCTCACCAAAATTTTACATCTCAAATTCTTTTTTCATTTCTTGCGCAAAATCTTGGTCCATCTCCTCCAAATTGCTCCCAAAACTAATATCATCTACATACACAACAATTATTAGAAAATGATAACTTCAAATTTGATATATAAGTTTCTATCCATGGAACCGTTTCTGAAGCCTTGCTATTGTAGATGTTTGTCTAGCTTTGCATACCACACCGTTGGAGCTTGTTTCAAGCCATCAAGGGCCTTTTTCAACCTACACGCTTGATTCTCATCATCACCCAATAAAAAAACTTCATGCCGTTCTATATAAAATTCCTCTTCTAGATCACCATTCAAGAAGATGATTTAACTCCTTTTGATAAAATTTAAATTTATTGAAGCATGCAAAAGTGAAAACCATTCTTATTGCATCTAATCTAGCTACAAGTGAAAAAGTTTCATTAAATTCAATACCTTCTACCTGAGTATACCCTTTCCACACAAGTATTGATTTGTTCCTTACCACCTTGCATTCTTCATTTAACTTGTTCTTGAACACCCACTTGATTCCAATGCTATTTTTGTCCTTTTGCCTTGGCCAAGCTCCCATGCTTCTAAATATGATCTATCTCAGCTATCATTTTTGGGATTCAACTGCGTTAAGTAAGTCATTTCACGTATGACCATTTCCATGAGAGGTAGTCGTAACTGACTAATTTCTCATGATTTTTGAATAGTTCACTTAGCACTCATTGCATCGGGTGATGCTCACAGGGGTGAAGAAGTGGGATTGAAACTAGTGAAAAGTGGAGAACAAATCACATAGCATCAATCATCACTTCAGGGGCTTGCACCCGGTAACCAGGACTTCCCAGGAGGTCACCCATCCCAGAACTCCTCTGGCTCAAGCGCTTAACTGTGGAGTTTTTCCCCACAATCAAGCCCACTTAGCTTGCTACCCCATTTGCAAAACCTTAGCAAGTATTGTGCCTCATGAACCATTCAAGTAGAGATCCCTTGACTCTTTTTTATTTTAAGTATGGGGGATTACGCAATGTATTATATTAGATATCATTTTGGGATCAACTGCGTTAAGTAAGTCATTCAAATGTATGACCATTTCCATGAGAGGTAGTCGTAACTAACTAACTTCTCATGATTTTTGAATAGTTCACTTAGCACTCATTGCATCGGGTGATGCTCACAGGGGTGAAGAAGTGGGATTGAAACTAGTGAAAAGTGGAGAACGAATCACATAGATCAATCATCACTTCCGGGGCTTGCACCCGGTAACCAGGACTTCCCAGGAGGTCACCCATCCCAGAACTCCTCTGGCTCAAGCGCACTTAACTGTGAAGTTTTTCCCCACAATCAAGCCCAATTAGCTTGCTACCCCATTTGCAAAACCTTAGCAAGTATTGTGCCTCATGAACCATTCAAGTAGAGATCCCTTGACTCTTTTTGAATTTAAGTATGGGGGATTACACAGTGCATTATATTAGATATCATTTTCGGGATTCAACTGCGTTAAGTAAGTCATTCAAACGTATGACCATTTCCATGAGAGGTAGTCGTAACTGACTAATTTCTCATGATTTTTGAATAGTTCACTTAGCACTCATTGCATCGGGTGATGCTCACAGGGGTGAAGAAGTGGGATTGAAACTAGTGAAATGTGGAGAACGAATCACATAGCATCAATCATCACTTCCGGGGCTTGCACCCGGTAACCAGGACTTCCCAGGAGGTCACCCATCCCAGAACTCCTCTGGCTCAAGCGCGCTTAACTGTGGAGTTTTTCCCCATCAAGCCCACTTAGCTTGCTACCCCATTTGCAAAACCTTAGCAAGTATTGTGCCTCATGAACCATTCAAGTAGAGATCCCTTGACTCTTTTTTATTTTAAGTATGGGGGATTACGCAGTGTATTATATTAGATATCATTTTGGGATTCAATTGCGTTAAGTAAGTCATTCAAACGTATGACCATTTCCTAGGTTCCACATGGTTAGGGTATAATGAGTCTATAAGTGAACTTAGCTTTGGTGCAATATTCTTCATAACAATTCTCACAACATGGCAATCTCATTCAACAACTTTTCATGTTTCTCGAGGCAAGATATGGTTCTTAATGCAACATGTCCCAAATGGTCAAAAAGATAACTTGGTCTCAAAATGTGTAGTTTGATGAGAGGATTCCATGCCATGTGGAATTTTTTCGATCAGAGCATACTTTGGCTAGTTACAACTTGGTCAAACTCAATCAATAGGTCAAAGCAGGTTACTAGGGGCAAAACAAGTAGAGTGTTGGGTAGATCAGACATCCATTATGTCAAAAGTGATCAACACAAATAGACAAACAATACATGTGTCATATTTTGGAAATCAACCAAGGCATTAGAGAACCATCTCAGGAATGTGATGATGTGGCAATGCCCTATATGATATGGAAAAAATGAAACATACCCAATATAGATCAAGTCTAACAGAGCAATACCCAGTTTTTAGAATTGCTAGGTGGGAAAGAGTGTTGAAGATCCAACAATAGGGTGGCTAAGTCAAATCATTTAAGGGCAAAGTCAAGTTGAACTAGATGTTGGACATAAAAGTAGCAGTTGGGATGAGTCAACTAGCCATTGAAAGGAATATAGACCAAACAAGGCATATGACACCTCCTAGTACCACTTTTTTAATTATTACATAAATTTTACAAGGAAAAATCTCGTTTGCAGGATTTTTTTAATTATATATAACAAGAATCCTACAAAAATCTAATGCAATTCCATAAGCCTCTAGAAAAGAGTTGCATGGTAATATACTAAGTGATATGACACGTCCCTCAGGGTCTTGTGTCCCATATTTAACGTGTTGGACACGAAACGTGCCCTAAAACATGTCGAAAACATTTTTCTTCGTGTCCTCCAATCGAGACACGTGTTTTGGATGTGAGGAAAATGTGCCCTAACATTTTTGGTTCTTAGGACACGTGTCCCATGAAAAGTGACATTTAAAACCTGCAACATGGTTTATTTTTGGGTTTTTTGTCATTGTTCGCCACTGAAGTCGAGTTTGCTTGCTGCCGAAATCAAATTTGTTGTGCAATGTGAGGAATTCCATCATATTCGAGTGCAATGCTCACAACTTCACATCGACCTAGACCTGGAGATGCAGGAGACGAGCATTTGCGTGCTTTGTTAAGAGTTTGGAGCAATTAAATTTCTTGGAAGTTGTGTTATAGCCTATGGAACTTAACTTAATTATACACCAGTGACCACGTATAGGTTGTGTGTTGAAATAAAAAGCCTAGCTCCCCATCATGTGCTCATTGCTCACTACACCTTTGAGGTCTAAAGGAAGGGAAAGCTTGATCAACGCTCTGGTCAACAATGAAGTTTGAACACATATAAAGGTATAGTTCATAAACTACCTTATGTGAAGTTTGAACATGATCAAACTTGTTTGAAGTTAATAACAGAAGTTATAACATGAACAATGAACATTGAACTGTGAACATCATTGATGTAGCAAATTAATAAATTAACTAGTAAATTACTAAATAGTAAATAGTGTATACTAAATACTAAATAGATATCATCATGATTCATATCTATATGGATCAAGCACTATATTTTAGTATTTTTTAATAGATGTGTGTGTGTAATATATATATATATATATATATATATATATATATATATATATATATATTATATATATATATATATATATATTGTGTCCCTCATGTCCTGTTTCCGGGGTCGTTGTGTCTCATGTCAAATACTCGCATTTACGTGTCCTCTGTGTCTCGTGTCCTCGTGTCATGTGACTTAGGTAATATACATTCACTCTAGACTTAGACAACACCACTAAGGCCTAGCCATTAGGATGTACTCCATTTTTAGAGGTATGAGTGAAAAAACTTAGGAAGTTATTAATCGCTAAAAAGCAAAAAAGAATTAACCAAGTAGAAACACTCTAGAGCAACTTCCTTAATAACTAAGTCCTAGGGAGCTAATTCTTTTACATAAGTTCATCATGCTAACATCATTTATTACAATTCTGCCATGGGGGTATGGAAATTGCATAGAGAAGAAAACTAGAAGAAATGGAAGAATTTCCCTACAAGGCTTCTGAAATTGAAGTTTGAACAAGTGTCTTGTTCAACCTTCATGGCTCACTACAAGTCTCGCCTGGTACATTTGGGGAGGTAACAAGGATAAGAAGCCCCTTCCTTACCTTCAAAATGAGAGGCAAGGCCACCAAGGTGATAGTCGGTGGCTTACCTAATAGCTGCTCTTGGCTGTCCCACTAGGATTAAGACTTTTACCTTTAGGCAAGTGTTTGAGTCGCAACAAGTAGTTTCCTAATGCTATCTTTGTTAATTTTTCAGTGTTCCATGCTGACACAATCACTTATTACAATTCTTCTTCAATTAGCAATCACTTTATCCAATCAATTCAATCTTCCAACAACAATAAACAATTGTAGATAGAAGTTTAGAACAGTAAACCAAATGCACAATAGAAGAAAGCCAAGAACAATAGAGACATAGCAATCTGGTCAAAGGTTAGGGAAAAACCCCACAAGGGGGAAAACCCTTTCTTCAAATTCTTCTTCTATTAGATTGTCATCAAATGTTCAATAGAGAGATACATAATCCAAGTACATCAATGAGTCATAGGACAAAGCCTTGACTATCCAAACCAACCATCCAATATCCAATCAAAGATGAGCCAAAAATTCAAATCTACAAATTCTGGTCAAAGTCAACAGCAGTAAAAGCAGCCCTAACCAGTCAATGGTCAACAGTCATATCAGCCTCAAAAGAACTCGGTCAACTGGTCAAAGTATGCAGCCTTCTTCCTTCAGTCAAACCCTGTCAAAGTAGCCTCAAAATCTCAGTCAAAAGAGAGAAGGGTCTGGTCAAACCCTGTCAAAGTCTGCAGTCAAGGGCAGTCAACATGCCCAGAAAACTTCAGTCCAAAACCCAATCAACTCAGCCTCCTAAAACAGGTGAAAATCCAAGTCAAATGAAGTCAATTCCTCCTTGGTCAATTGCTGGTCAAAACAGTCCCAAACAGAAAGTCAACTCTGGTCAAAACAGTCCCAAACAGAAAGTCAACGCTGGTCAAAACAGAAATGCCTCTCTCTCCTTTGCACATGTGAACTCGGACCTGCAATTTCAGAGCTGTACAAACTACAAACCAATCAAGAGAAGGTGTGATGTGTTGATGATGCCTCCAAATGATGCCAAGTGTGGTCTATTTATATGAGGTTGGGGAGGTCGAATTTCCTTGCCCAAGCTGACTTGTACTTTTGTGTAGGCGTGAGTTTCACATTAAAAATAATATTTTTCCTTGTGCAAATTAAATTCTCCCAAGGGTTAGTAGGGTCTCCGGAGGATGAGGAGGGCTTCCCAAAGGAGGGAATTTCTCCCTGAGCTGCCAAATTTCAACAATCTTGAGGGCATCATTTTGGAGACTGATTTGATCAGCATGCAAGGAGGGGCTCCATTACAAAAGCCCATCACATTTGACCTAACCACTATTTCTATCTTGTAATGGCTGAGATTTGGTTGGTGAACACTAGGGCTGTCCTTTTAGCCCAAAAATGTAGACACTTCTTTCCTATGAACATGATGCTTAACAATTTCAGAGAGAGGCACATGAATCTTTAATTTACTAAGCTCATACCTAAAATCAAAAGATGGCGGAGCAGGGGCAGTTACCTCTCTAACTTTTGTAGCACCAAGAGGCTTGGCTACTGTGGCAGAGGAATCTTCCCTGTATTTCCTGAAATGAGGGAGCTTTCAAACTGTTCAATTGCTTTAGGTTCTCTTATTGGGACAACTGGCCTTCCTGAAATCAAAAGCTCTTGGCATCGTCTCATTCTTTGACCTTTCAGAAACTTTAGGCCCCCCTCTCTTGACATTCTCAAGCCTCATTGGTGCTGCTTTTCTTATGAAATTGGGAGCAGTTAAACTAAGTCTCAGTTCCTTCATTCTTATCTCAGCCATGATATTATCACAAAACATTTGCAGCTGAGCATGTGACAGATGAAGGGGATCCTCTGCTTGTAGGCAAATCTGGAGAAAGAAGATTATCCTTGAAAACTTTATAGTTATTCTAGAAATAGAAGATTACCATTGACGAGTGACAATTCTATAGCACCTAGGTATATATGCTACTAACAATCACACTCTATTTTGCTTTATTTTGTCCACTTGTACTTGGCTTGGGGAGTGTCATATACACTTGATCCAATATGCAAGATCTAGTTACTAGTCTTAGTCGTCACTTGTGGTGACCTGTACATGTATATCATTTCTTTCCACTCACAAAATTGTGCTACAAGTTGTATGACTATCAACACACTTCCCAAAAAACATTAAGCTTGTTACATATTTCCTTAATCATATTCATGTTCAGAAATAAACATTCTTTGAAATGCAAATCAAAATAGTAGACACTCATCAATTTAGTGAGAAAAATATTTGATGAAAGATTCTCTAACAAAGAAATCGTGCTAAAAATTGTATGACTCTCAACACACTTCCAAAACCAACACTAGGCTTTTTATCTATTATCTTAATCATAGTCATGTGCACAAACAAACATTCTTTAAGATGCAAGTCAAAATGGAGAACTGTTGTTAATTCAGTGAGAAAAGCATTTGATGAAAAATTCACTAACCAATTGTGAAAGTTTGACCAATCACCATGCGCCCAGGTTTATTGTTACCTATAAAAGAATACAAGGGAAAGCATCAGAATATATATAAATGTGTGCATAGGTGTTGTTATATCTGCCAAGATAAGAAAACAAGCACTAGTCTTCTCTTGAGGAAACAAATTCTGTTAACGCTAGCATTACATATCTTCTATTTTGTTTGTATGATTTATTACTACTAAGATCAACATAACAAATTTCAGTTAGTTAACGGTTGAAAGAATTATATAGAATAAATCATTTTCAGCAAAAAATGGAGTGAAGCTAACAAACGTGTGTGAATATGAATAATCTGTAAACCAAAACAAGCCAATGTAAGTTGTTTCATAAATGTTGTAAATGTCATGCAGTCCATAGATGAAGTAATTGTTTCAAGTACATTTGTTTGCCTACATATAATCTAGTGGTATTAATTGTGCTTGGCACTAAGGAACATATAAGGCACTCATCATATACAAGCATAGAGTATACGGGTATCAAGTGCAATTGTCATTGACAACCATAGAATGTAGGACTGTCAAGTGCATTCATTTACCTTCACGATTCAAGGTTTCATCCACTAGAGAGCACCTGTAATAGGAAACTTCCATGAACTCATACTGTTGTATATCCTTTAATCATGATGAGTTGAATTTCTTTTGATAAATGAGTGAAGGAATAAGGTGCTTTCCTAGTCATCAGTTGACAAGGTCAAACATCCCTCATATATATATATATATATATATATATAGAGAGAGAGAGAGAGAGAGAGAGAGAGAGAGAGAGAGAGAGAGAGAGAGGTTACTCATGCTTGATATCACTTTTGCAATATATTTTGCTACACTAGGAAGCTTCTAAGGATTACAATAACTAGCTGTGCTGTTTCAATGTGGGTTTTCTTCCTCCATTGGGTTTCTTCATATTATAAACCTTGTGTTTGAATGTGGTTTTCATTGATGTCAACCCAAACAGCACCAGAGGGTGCCCCACCTTTGTTGACCAAAATGACATGGCAAATCATGGTTTCTAGAGTCAAGACCACCTTTATTGCATTCTCCTTGTCATGCTGATTTTGACGGTATATGGCACATCACAAGGGCTCTCACAGTTTGAGAGATATGCATGTTTAAAGATGAAGCACCCCCTTGTGGTCAAAAGCCCCAAACAGATGGATGATATAGCAATGTATCATTGGCCCAGATCGTGAAAGATCTTCCTAAAAGGATTAAATCAAGTAATATTATGGCAAAAGGTTGTTTGTGGATAATTTCAAAATTTATTTTGAAATTAATAGCTAGTGAGGGGTTTTGGATCCAAATAGAAATTCAAAATTTAAACTTTCCCTCCTAAAAGGTTAGTCGGCCTCTAAATTTGAATCAATTGAAAATTCAAATTTCAAAGATTATTGACGTCAACTCCCTCAATAATGTCTCCTCAAAGTCTATTTAAAGGCTCTTGTTTTACTCATCAGGTCCATGAATCAAACGTTCATCTAATGTTCTGAAACCCCCTACGGCTAGGAGTAGTCAAAGCATTTCTTGAGAAGTTGTCAATGTTTTGAATATTGTTTGGGGTTAAGGTTTATTCTTTTGCCATAGGCATATGCTGGGCTCTTTCTCTATTGCATATAAAAGTCGCTCTGTTCTGAGGGCATAATCTTTGGATTTTTGAAATTGTTTTGATAGTGGATGATAACTCTACGGCCCTAATTCATGCTCTGTTGATTAAGACACGTTGGTTCTACTCTTCTACTGTGAGGGTTCGACCTTGGAATAGGCACATTATTTAGCTCTAGAACAGAGGTATAAATTAAAGAATATTTTGTCCAGTGCAAAAGCATTGTTTGATGGCTCAAATGCGCAGAAAATTCTAAAGCCTGGTCCTATGATGTATCCAAGCCTCTGAGGCATGTTTCAAGCCTTAGGAAACACATTTGTAAGGTCGATACCTAGAAGGGTTTGAATCTTAGCATATGATCTAAAGTGGATTGACCTAAGCTCGTTTGAAAGAGCATATTTATGGTTTGTACTTGCAGCACTAGTTGGCATATCTATGAGCTGAAGGTTACATCTAAAGCATAGACTTAAATCGTGGCAGGCTCCATTACATATCTGAATTGTGCGCATAAGTGTTATTAAAATCTGGAGTTAATTTTAACCAGTAATCTCTATGGTTCGAATCAAGGTATGTTGTAGAATTTAGACTAACATTAACATTTCAAGAATTTTCCTATCATAAATCTCTAATGTCCTTTCTAAAGTGTTGAAGTTTCTAAGTCTAACAGTTAGAAACCCTCCATGTACTTTCTGATTTATTCCTTCCTACATGTTCTAATTAATTAACAAGTTATTTACCATGTAAATACTGAAAATAAACACTAGTACATGCTCAAGACATTACAGATCATCCACTGAAGGAAACAGAAACAAGCACACAAATGACACCATTATTTTTGGACTAACGTCCCCGGAAAGACCCAATGCAGGAAAACCGGTGCAGCGATCTAAGGGTTTGATTTATTAAGCAGTTTCAGAATACAATCTAAGTGCCAAATCCAACTCACCCAAGAAAGAAAAATCTCGGTAGTAGTACCTCTCCTTTAGAGATAGATGCTCTAGCTGAAACCCCAGATAAACACTCCAGCAACTCCTCAGCTCCAATCTGCCCCATGAAAAATCCCAACATCAGCCTCTATGGACTGCGTCAGCCTCTTTTTCCATCTGTGTCTTCTTTCCTAGCAGTTCCCTGCAATTCCAGTTGTTCCCGGCAGTTCCAGTTTCTACCCTATGCATCGGCTTTCCCGACAATTCCCGGCAATTCCAACTTCTGCCCTTTGCGTCAGCTTTCCCGGTAGTTCCCAGCAGTTTCGACTGTTCCGGCTGTTCTTAGCAATTCCGGCTTCTACCCTCTGTGTCAGCTTTCCTGGCAGTTCTATCATTTGCCCTCTGCGTCAGCTTTCCCATTGTTGCACTGATCCTCCTGGCACTATCTCTGCTTCTTTGCTTCACTATTCACTGCTCCTCAGCTACAACTCTAGATCACTCTCTCACCTTTCTCAGCAAACCCAGCCCAGAAAGTTGAAATCTTGATCTCTTGGTGTGTTCTCCAAGTGACCCTCAAGCCTCCTCTTATACTTTTCTCATTGACAAATCAACGACCAAGATTAAGTCCCTAATCAATCGCTAAGATTAGATCTAGCTTGATCCATGACTTTTGGACCATTCTAACACAGTTTTATATTAATTCACATTAATATTTTAATTTCCCTAAGTTTAGACTTAGGGACTCCACTAAAAATATTAATTATTTTAATATCTCTCAAACTCTTTAGAATTTGCCCAAATCCTTTCTGGTATTGGACATCTCATGTACCTTAGCCTCTCCACCAAATTTCGTGGGCAGAGCACATCCGATGCTACCCCAAATCAACACTCCCTCTTAGTGAGGATTGTGCTCTAGCAATACTCCTTATTAAGTATTACTCTGATCATCCGGCATCGGTTCCTGATGCTAGGCCTGTTGCCCATCATCTGTACTGCTGCATCTCATACTGCCACCCATGGCTCAGCCACTGCCACTGCCACTGTTGCATCTATACAACAGCTCCTTCTGCATCTGTGCTGCTGCCCATGGCCCTACCACTGCTACGTCTTCACTGCATCCCCTCTCATCATGTTGCATTATGCTACCCATAGCACCACCACTGCTAACTGCTGCACTGCAACTCAGTTAGTGAGAAGTAAGTAACTGATCTCCCAACTTTGACATCTCGATCAGGCTAGAGACACTCTCAATGCTGAAGTTGCCTCTATCGCCAACAAGTGCTCCCTCTCTGACCTCTGCGCTCCTTGAATCTATCACCGTTGCACACCTCTTTATGCCATTCTGCATTGGTACAACACTCTTGTGCCTCTCGCACTATTGCACCTGCTAGCCTCATGCTATCCTAGGAATCCTACACTATAGCTCTCTCTGCCGCTCCATCCTCATCTGTCTCTACCGACATCTGCCAGTCTTGCTACTCCTCTTCGGGGCTCCCGTAGCCAGGTATAATCTGTTGAAGTTTCTAAGTCTACCAGTTAGAAACCCTCCATGCACTTTACCGATTTATTCCTACCTACTTATTTCATTACTTAACAAGTTATTTACAATGTAAATACTAAAAATAAACACTAGTGCATGCTCAACATATCACCGATCATTAACTGAAGGAAACAAAAATAATCACACCAAATGACACCATTATTTTTGGACCAATTTCCCCGAAAAAACCCAATGCGCAAAAACCGATGCAGCCATCTGAGGGTTTTCTTATTAAGAAATTTCAGAGTACAACCTTAGTGCCAAATCCGGCTTATCCAAAAGAGAATTTCCATGGTAGTAGTACCTCTCAGTCCGAGACAAATGTCCCGGCTAAAACCCCGGATAAAACATTTTGGAAGCTCCTCAGCTCCAATCTTGCCCAAAAACCACAGCGTCTACCTCTCTGGACAGTGTCAACCTCTCTCTGCCCAGCGCTAGCCTTGTGTTAGCCTCATGAGGCCCTCGTCAGCATTCTGGCCCTCTACGTCAGCTACACTGGCCTCTTTGAAGCACTATGCAACTCCCAACTACCTTTGTGTGGCCTTGCATGAACCCTAGCTGCTACTGTGTCACTCTCTTTGGCTCTTGCGCTGCTCTCCCAGCACTATTTCTGCCTCTCTGTCTCTTTGTACTCAATCCCCTCTGTTGCAACTCCGATCACTGATTCTATCTCTCTTAGTAAACCCCACTCTAGAGAATAGAATGACAGATCATCTGGTGTATTCTCCAAGTGTCCCTTAGGTCTCTTCTTATACTTTTCTCGTTGACAATTCAACGGCCAAAATTAAGTCCCTAATCAATGACTAAGATTAGATTTGGCTTGATCCATGACTTTTGGACCATTCTAACACAATTTTATATTAATTCACATTAACATTTTATTTTCCCTAAGTTTATACTTAGGGACTCCATTAAAAATATTAATTATTTTAATATCTCCCAAACTGTTTAGAATATGCACAAACCCTTTCTGGGTATTGGATATCTCATGTGCCTTAGCCTCTCCACCATTTTTTGTGGCTAGAGCACATCTGATGCTACCCCAAATCAACACTCCCTCTTAGCGAGGACTGTGCTATAGTAATACTCCTCATTGAGCATCACCCTAATCATCCGGCATCAGTCCCTGTGTTGATGCTACTACTGCCCAACATCCTTTGCACTGCTACATCCTGTACTGCTACCCATGGCCCTGCCATTGCCACTGCTGCATCCGTATTGCAACTCCCCCTCATCCTGTTGCATTGTGCTACCCATAGCACTGTCACTGCTAACTACTGCACTGCAACCCAGTTACTAAGAAGTAAGTAACTAATCTCCCAATTCTGACATCTCTGTCAAGCTAGAGACACCCTCGATGCTGAAACTCCCTCTGTCACTAAGAAGAGCTCCCTCTCTAACCTCTGCGTTGCTGCAACAACTCCATGCATCTCGCACTGTTGCACACCTCTCTATGCCATCTTGCACTGGTGCAACACTCTCGTGCTTCTCGCACTACTGCCTCACGCTATCCTGGGAATCCTGCATTGTAGCTCCCTCTGTCGCTCCATTCGCTTCCGTCTCTATTGACATCTGCCAGTACTATTACTCCTCTTTGGGGCTCCCTTAGCAAGGTCTAATCCAAGAAGCTGGGTACCTCGAGGATCCTGCCCCTCATCACCTTTAGTCTGCCTGACTACAACTTGATGTCTCCCCACTTCCGCTCAAGTGGTGTGTGTGTATTCATGGCACGCAGAACAAAAAAGATCCTGGCCTTTCAGATGACAAAGTTGGATGCCTCGTCAAACTTGTCTTGATCCCTCAGCCCATTCATGGCCATCTCTCTGCTCTTCTTTTGACTCCTCCGAGTCTCTCTACTTTCTACCTAGAAGTTCTCTATTTGACTCCTGTTGAGTCTACTTCCCGTCTGAAAGTTCTCTGTTCGACTCCTACTGATTCTACATCCTGTCTAGAAGTTCTCTGTTCGACTTCTACTGAGTCTCTCCACTTCCTGTCTAGAAGTTCTCAGTTCGACTCCTGTTGAGTCTCTCCACTTCCCATCTGGAAGTTCTCTATTCGACTCCTCTAAGTCTCTCTACTTCCTGTCTGGAAGTTCTCTTCTGAACTTCCTCTGAGTCCCAATTTCCCTCTTGGAAATCCTTCTGCCAACCGTCAAGTTTCCCCTCTCCAATCGTCTGTGCATCTGCACCACTGATCTGGATTCCTTGGCTAGAAATCTACCTCAGCAACAACTCCCTCCCCTTGGTCTTGCCCTATCAGGTACTGTTCTAACTACAGTACCTCACCAGCTCTACTCTGCAATGTTCCCACAACCTTCTAAACCCCAGCAACCTGAAGGTGAGAGCTCCTAGGCTCTGCGCAAACCCAGCACCAACAACCCGACCTCCTCAGCCAACTGTGTTAGCACTCCTAGCTTCTGCGTGGCTCTGCATGAGGCTCCCTTTGCCTCCCTTAGCCTTTGCACTGCCTCTTCCTGGCTCACCCTTGATGATGCAGGCACTGTGTCACCCTTCCTTCTTGTTGCTCTGCTAGAAACAACTTCTGTCACTCGGGACAATTGTTTTCTGCTGCTATTGCTCCACTCGGTTGATGTCCTCAATTCTCTTGTGTTCTGCAACCATGCTCTGGTACCATGTTGAAGTTTCTAAGTCTACCAGTTAGAAACCCTCCATGCACTTTACTGATTTATTCCTACCTATTTGTTTCGTTACTTAACAAGTTATTTACAATGTAAATACTAAAAATAAACACTAGTGCATGCTCAAAATATTACAGATCATCAACTGAAGGAAGCAGAAACAATCACACCAAATGACACTGTTATTTTTGGACCAATGTCCTCAGAAAAACCCAATGCGGGAAAACCAGTGCAGCTATCTGAGGGTTTTCTTATTAAGCAATTTCAAAGTACAATCTTGGTGCCAAATCTGACTTACCCAACAAAGAATTTCCTTGGCAGTAGTACCTCTCAGTCTGAGACAAATGTGGCGGTTGAAACCCCGGATAAAACCTTTTGGCAACTCCTCAGCTCCAATCTGCCCCAGAAATTGTTGCGTCTACCTTTCTGGACAATGTCAGCCTCTCTCTACGTAGCGCTGGCCCTGCATCACCCTGGATGGGTCTGCATCAGCCTTCTGGCCCTCTTCGTCAGCAACGCTGGCCTTTCTGAAACACTGCGCAACTCCTAGCTACCTCTGCATGGCCCTGCGTGAGCCCTGGCTGCTACTGTGTCACTCTCTCTAGCTCCTGCGCTGCTCTCCCAACACTATCTCTGCCTCTCTGTCTCTTTGTACTCAATGCCCCTCAGCTGCAACTCTGATCACTGATTAGGTCTCTCTTAGCAAACCCTGCTCTAGAGAATAGAATGACTGATCATCTGGTGTATTTTCCAAGTGACCCTCAAGCCTCTTCTTATACTTTTCTCGTTGACAATTCAACAGCCGATCTTAAGTCCATAATCAACGACTAAGATTAGATCTGGCTTGATCCGTGACTTTTGGACCATTCTAACACAATTTTATATTAATTCACATTAATATTTTATTTTCCCTAAAGTTTAGACTTAGGGACTCCATTAAAAATATTAATTATTCAAATATCTCCCAAACTGTTTAGAATCTGCACAAACTCTTTCTGGGTATTGGATATCTCATGTGCCTTAGCCTCTCCACCAATCTTCATGGCTAGAGCACATCCGATGCTACCCCAAATCAACATAATCCAAAGAGGTTGGGTACCTTGAGGATCCTACCCCTCATTTCCTGTAGTCCTCTTGACTACAGCTCGATGTCTCCCCACTTTTGCTCAAGTGGTGTGTGTGCACTCATGGCACAGTCATCGTCTGTCTCCAATTCCTTCTCTACCCTTGCTGGCACTGCCTTGGTCTCGGAAGCCTCTCCCTTGCTTTTCTTCCTCGAAAACTGGGTCACATAATGACCCAGCTCCCCACAGTGGAAGCATTTGACCTTAGAGAGGTCCTTCTTCTTCCGCTTTTCTTGCTTACCCTCAGATGCTAAGGCAGCATCCACCACCTCTTCCTTGATTCTGATCCCCTTGTTGCTGCTTCCCGTCTCGGTTACCCTCCTAATCTCTTCTTGGCGAAAAGCCACCCACATTTCCTCCCAGTCTGGAAGGGTCGCCCTGCCCAATATGCTCTGGACAAACACCTTCCAGTCTTCTAAGACTGCATTCAGCATTGTTCTCATCATCAACTCTGGATCTGGTGTGGCCCCTATGGAAGTCAGCTGATCTCGGATCTCCTTCAATCGACCGAGGAAGGTGTCGATCTGTTCTCCCTTCTGCATCTGGTATGACCACAACTGATTTTCTAGGAGCATCTTCCTCTGCACAGAAGTATGTTGATACAACTTGGTCAGGGCCTCCCACATCTCCCATGCCATATTCTTCTTGGCAATATGTGGTACTATATGATCCTTGACCCCGTCAAGAATGATACTCTTAGCCCTCGCCATTGCTTCCTCATACCTGCCATTGTCAGTTGGGTCAACTCAGACCACTATCATCTTCAAGGCGAAGTGCTTGACACGATTTCTATCAAGTACAGATAAGATTTTGGCCTTTCAAACTACAAAGTTTGAGGCTTCGTCCAGTCTGTCCTAGTCTCTTACTCCATGTAGTGCCATTCCGCTGCTCTTCTACTTCCCTCTTGGGAGTTCTCGATGTGACTCCCTCTGAGCCTCAATTTCCCTCCTAGAAATCCTTCTGTCGAAGTCATGATGCCCCCTACTCTGATCATTTGTGCAACTGCACCACTGATCCGATTTCTCAGCTAGAAACCCTCGGTAGCAACTCCCTCCTCCTTGCTCTTGCCCTGTTAGGTATTGTTCTAACAACGGTACCCCACCAGCTCCACTCTGCAACTTATCCACGGCCTCCTAAGCCCCAGCAACTTGAAAGTGAGAGCTCCTAGGCTCTGCGTAGTGCTAGCACCGAGAAACTCGCTCCCTAAGCCAACTGCGTCAGCCCTCCTGGCCTCTACGTGAGCCTGTCTTTCCCTCCCTCAGCCTTTGCGCAACCTCTTCTTGGCCTGAACATGATGACGTCAGCATTGCGCCACCACTTCCTTGCTGTTTTGCTGCTAGGAACAACTTTTGTCACTCAAGACAGTTGTTTTTTGTTGTTGTTGCTCTGCTCGATTGATGTCCTCAATTCTCCTGTGATCTACAACCACCCTCTGATACCATGTTGAAGTTACTATGTCTAATAGTTAGAAACCCTCCATGTACTTTCTGATTTATTCCTTCCTACTTATTTTGATTAATTAACAAGTTATTTACCATGTAAATACTGAAAATAAACACAACTACATGCTCAACACATTACAAATCATCAACTGAAGGAAACAGAAAGAAGCACACAAATGACACCGTTCTTTTTGGACTAATGTCCCCAGAAAATCCCAAAGCAGAAAAGCCGGTGTAGCTATCAAAGGGTTTGACTTATTAAGCAGTTCCAGAATACAATCTGGGTGCCAAATCTGGCTCACCCAACAGAGAAAAATCTTGGCAATAGTACCTCTCCTTCTGAGACAGATGCTTTGGCTGAAACCTCGATAAACACTTTGGCAACTCCTCAGCTCCAATCTGCCCCACGAAAAACCCCAGCGATAGCCTCTTCTGCCCTCTACGTCAGCTTTCCCGACAGTTTCAGCAGTTCCCGGTAGTTTCTACTGTTCTCGACAGTTCTGGCTTCTACCCTCTGCATCAGCGTTCCCGGCAGTTTCGGCAATTCTAGCTCAAACCCTACAATTCCAACTTCTGCCCTTTATGTCAGCATTCCTAATAGTTCCAATAGTTCCCAACAGTTTCGGTTGTTCCCCGCAGTTCCGGCTTCTGCCCACTGTGTCAACTTTCCCGGTCGTTCCGGCATTTCCGGCTTCTGCCCTCTGCGTCAGCTTTCTCAGCTATTCCGGCAGTTCTCAGTAGCTGCGATTCTTCCTGATAGTTCTGGCTTCTGCCCTCTGCATCAGTTTTCCCAGCTGCTGCGCTCATCCTCTCGGCACTATCTCTGCCTCTCTACTTTTGTATTCACTGCCCCTCAGCGACAACTCCAGATCATTCTCTCAACTTTTTTAGCAAACCCAACCCCAGAAAGTCGAAATCTTGATCTCTTGGTGTGTTCTCCAAGTGACCCTCAAGCCTCCTCTTATACTTTTCTTGTTGCCAAATCAAAAGTCGAGATTAAGTCCCTAATCAACGGTTAAGATTAGATCTGGCTTGATCCATGACTTTTAGACCATTCTAACACAGTTTTATGTTAATTCACATTAATATTTTAATTTCCCTAAGTTTAGACTTAGGGACTCCACTAAAAATATTAATTATTTTAATATCTCCCAAACTGGTTAGAATCTGCCCAAACCCTTTCTGGGTATTGGAGATCTCATGTACCTTAGTCTCTCCACCAAATTTTGTGGCTAGAGCACATCCTATGCTACCCCAAATCAACATAAAGTGTAATCATTGGCATATTGGTCTTTGAAACATTCTCGTGCCCAAGTCGACAAAATAATTTAAATGCACTTGTCTCTGCATTATATGGAAAGTTCATTCTCAAGAAGTATCTAGGGTTTGCAGAAGATATTTTAAAACAAAGTTAGAAGCAACATTAACCAAGCGTAGGGCAGCAAGCAGAGTTATTCTTTGCTAGTTGTAGCATCATCAAGTCTGCATATTGTAGCAGACCTCATTTTTGTTTGTTTCTAAGGAAAACCCTTACAGGACCTCTGTAACCTATAAGGATTTCTGAAGCAGTGCTTATTCTCCACATTGAAGTGCAGTTTTATCTAGTAGAAAAGGCAGTGATCAGAGGCTAACAACAAATATAGCTGACATCTTAGATTCATCTTCAAAAGGCAGAGATCATTCATGGTTATCTTCAGCAATTGTAAAGGCATCTAGTCATTGGTTCATCATCAGATCACTGGCATACAGATTCATTGCAGACAATCAGCTGATCAAGAAGAATACAATTACATCAATTCAATATCTTGGGTTCATTATCATTATCATTGTACAAGGAGTCTGGCAGAAAGGGTTTTTCATTGTCATTGTTTAAGAAGCATTTAGCAAAAACAGAGTCTGGCAATTGAAGAAGTCTGCAAAAAAGGTTTCACTGTCATATCATTTTGTTGTAGTATGGTAAGGACTTCATTGTTATATCTTTTGCAGAAGTCTAGTTTTGTAAGTGTGTCATTATCCTGGTACGGGAGCCCATGGTTGTTTGTCTATTCAATTATCATTCTTAGGGTGGTTGGGTGGTGCAAGGCACGTGATTGAAGTCACCTTCAAGTTGTACTCTGAAAACACTTCACGGTGGCATGGTGGTGCTAGGGAAAGTTGGAGCTTGCAAGGGTGTCGGAGCATCCTATTAGTGGCAGGTAATAAAACTAAGGTGTTGGAGCGTTCTCCTAGTTGAAGCTGGAAAATTGAATGCTTTTCTAAAGTAATAGGAAGTTGGGGCTTCCCTTTTCAGTTGGAGCTAAAGCATATAATGTACTCATAAACTTATTAGAGAAGCTTTCAATGGTTTTCTCCCGAAATGGTTTCCACCTAAAATATGGTGTCTACTGTCTTTTGATATTGTGTATTGTTGTTTTATGTTTTGATCTGATGCTGAAGTTAATTAATGCTTTGTAAAAGGAAAATTAACTAATTGTAAGCGAACCGCCTTCTCAGTGCTTCTAACAATTGGTATCAGAGCAAGTCCCATCACAAGTAGTTTAACCACTGGAAGGGAGATCATGGAGTGAGCAAAGCCTAGAGTTCCAATATTTAATGGACATAACTAAGCGCTTTGGAGTGGAAGAATAAAAGTGTATGCACAAGCACAATGATATGATGTCTGGCAATCTGTGAGGACTGGATACACAGAATCTTCAACACCTCCAGCAGATGATGCAAGTAAAAAGTTCTATGACCGTAATGCTAAAGCTATGAGTGCTATTTTAAATGGCTTGACAGAATCAATATACATAAAAGTGATGCATTGCAAATTAACGAAAGAAGTTTGGGACAAGCTCATAAATATATATGAAGAAGACAAGAAGGTCAAGGAGGCCAAGCTCCAAACCTATAGAGGAAAATCTCAGCAGCTGAAAATGAATGAAGATGAAAACATTGCAGTTTATTTCCTTCAGGTAGATGAAGTTGTCAATGCCATAGAAGGATTGTGAAAACCAAAATGTAGAATAACATTACTAAGATCACTTCCAATGATATTTGATGCTAAAGTCTCTGTACTCCAAGAAAGAGAGGATTTAGAAAAAGTTAGCATGGAAGAGTTGCATGGAATACTCACAACTTACGAAATGAGAATGAAACAAGAAAGTACATCCAATAGAGAAGCAATCTTCATTGCATCCAAGAAGAGCAAGAAAAACAAACAACAACCAAAACCAAGCTCCAACTGCTGTGATGACAAAATTACAGATGAAGAAGTTGCCAACTTTGTGAGAAAAATGAAAAGAGGAACAAGTAAAAACAAATTTAAGCTCCCCTTAATATGTTTCAATTGTGGTGAGATTGGTAATTTTGCTGCTAAGTGTCCTTATAAGAACTCTGATGATGATGAAGAAGCTCCCAAGAAAGGAAAGAAAAATCAAAGAAGATTCAACAAGAAAGGTAAAAAGAAAGGCTTTAAGAAAAACTTTTACTCAAAAGAAGACAACTTCTCATTTGAAGAAGAAAGTGACAATGACGAAGAGAATGACATAGGAAGAGTGTTATTTGTGGCTAGGGACAACAGGAAGGAAGCTCTTGAAGAGGAAGAAGATGACGAAGAAGAGGAAGACAAGGTCGATTTCGGAAAGGAGATTGTCAGAGTTATAAAGGATCTTAAGAGTGAAAGAGGAAATGTCAAATCACTGGAATCCGAACTAAAAGAAGTAAAAGAACATGCCAAAAGCCTCAATAAGAAGGCTGAAGAACCATAAAAGACCATCATCAATCTTAAAGTATAGTTTGAAGTGTTGATTTTCTAGTGCAATTACGGTTAGCAAAATATTTCTGAAATTTTGATAGCTACTTTTGATGTAGATCTTCTTTTAACTTACTCCAATATATCATACAACAATTATACTTCAAAAATTTAACGATAAAGAATAATATGTTGGAAATATTGAGAGGGGGGATGAATCAATATTTCTTAGCAATTAGCACTTTATTAATCTTTTCAAAGCATTAGTTAATTTTCAATTATTATTATTATTATTATTATTGTTCAGTAAGAACAGTAAACAACAATGCAAAAATAGAGAAAGTAAGCATAAGATTTTTAAGTGGAAAACCTCCTCCAGGTCAAAAACCACCGAACACTTTTCTAATAAGTTCTTTAATCTTCAGCCCCAACTAAAGAGAAAGCTACAACTTCCTAGAACTCTAGAAAAGCATTCGTCTATAATTCCCACTAGAAGGACACCCCAATGTCCTAGTTTTATCAACAGACAGTTGGATGCCCCAACAATTAGCACTTTATTAATCTTTTCAGAGCATTAGTTAATCTTCAATTATTATTATTATTATTGTTCAGTAAGAATAGTAAACAACAATGCAAAAATAGAGAAAGTAGGCATAAGATTTTTAGGTGGAAAACCTCCTCCAGGTCAAAAACCACCGAACACGTTTCTAATCAGTTCTTTAATCTTCAGCCCCAACTGAAAAGAAAGCTACAACTTCCTAGAACTCTAGAAAAGCATTCGTCTCTAATTCCCACTAGAAGGACACCCCAACGTCCTGGTTTTATCAACAGACAGTTGAATGGATGCCCCAACACCCTAGCGAGCCTCAACTCGCTCTAGCACCATCCTACCAACTTAAAGTGTTTATTATTATTAAGTAGTAGTTTTGAAAACAACTCTGGATGCCCTTCCAGCAATCTAGTTACAGAGAAAAAGACATTCGTAAAAAACTTAGTGAGATTACCTCACTTCACCCTATGCATCCCAGCTAATCCAATAGCTGAACTGAATATCCTCGGCTACAATTGCGCTGCCCCTTCGCAGTAACTGCGTGGGCCTGCATGGAGCTCTCTGAGGCTCTGCGTCAGCTCTGCGCTGGTTCTCCTTGCCTCCTGGAGCTCTGACGTCAACTCTCCCAGCTGATCCGACAACTCCTTGGCAAGTTTTGGACTTCTACTGGAAGACAACTCTGCCTCTACACTGGCCCTTTTGTCTTTGCGTCAAGCACTACGTGGGCTCTCCTCGCCCAGTGTTAGTCCTTCCTGGATCTGCACTACCTCCACTAATGCTTCTCTACCTCTCTACTGAGTATTCGGGGTTCCGGAGAAGATACTCCAACCCAACTATCCTTGCCCCTCAACTGGAAGAAATCTCCTCAATCTGAATTTCCTCTTGAGAACTTCTCACTTCAGAAATTCGATCTCTTGATCTCTCTCGGTGTGTTTTCCAAATGACCCTCATGCTCCCTTAAATAATCTTCTCATTGACATTCAACGACCTAGATTAAAAGCTAATCAATGGCTACGATCATTTTAGCTTGATCCTCGTCTTCTTCTAAAAGTTACACTCACAATTAGATTAATAACCATTAATATTTTTAATTTACTAAGTTTAGACTTATGGTCCCATTAAAAAATATTAATTATTTTAATAAAATCGTCTCTGGGTGGTGTTGTCGCACAGATTGTCGTGACAACGCTCAGACCGAGGGCTGTCACCCTGATCCCCGATCTCTTCGTTTAAGCCTGTATCCCGCGGCTAAGGGGGGTAGACCCTATGGGATAATGGATGACCAAGTGGGGACCAGTTGGGTTGGAAGACATGAGGGGCAACAAGCACTTAATTGATTTTATTAAGTTAATAGACCAGTGCCTTATGAAATAAAGGATTAAACGATTATTTATCAAATGCTGCAGAAATATAAACTCATGTAAAATAATCATTTATCATCAAATAACCCGAGTGATGTAAGATTTTCAACAAATGCACAACGCCTTAACGATGATCCAGCGATTAAACTTAAAGAAAAATTAAATGCTTTAAATGATCATAAAATTTAAATGTTGATCAGCTACCATTCTCACATAGCTAACTTTAACTAAACATTTAAGTGCATTTAGCTATAGAGAAATGGAACATAAACACTGCAAAAGTCGCCAAAATGAAAATTCAATTTTTATTAAGCTTTCAAAATATTTTTAATTTTTAATATTTTATATTTTATTTTTTTGTTTTGTTTGCAGGTGCTGGAGCAGCGTGGAAGGAATCCGTAGGAAGTAATGTTGAAGAGAAATGCGAAAATGGAGCTGTGAGGAGACAGGGATTTGATTTGCAGCATAGTGAGAGGAGCTCTAAATATTTTCCAGAAATCTTGACAAAATTTTTAACTCGCTTTCTTTCAGATTTCTTGAAACCCTCACAAAAAAAATTAGATCTGAAAATGAATGATTTTAAAACCCTTGGAATGCAAGATTGCTGGTTGATATTTTTGGAAAGCAATTTTAAATGAAACCCCAACAAACAGATAGCTTGGAGAATCTCGAATTTCTTCAACAAAAAAACCTGCAAGAACTGATCCTAAGGCCAGACCCTACCCTCCAAGGCCTAGATCTGGCTTCAAACAAAAATTTCTCCTCAAAGCTGTAACCTGCAACCTGTAATGGCAAAACAGAACACCCGAAGATAATATGTGCAAGAATCGAAACTGAAAACCCTAACTAAATAATTACAATATTCACAAACTGCAGACTCTAAAATAGCCAGATTTCTCGTTATGCCACATAAATATTTTCAGAATTTAAATTTTAATGTGAGATACTTCAGAAAACCCTGCATGCATTCATTAAAAAAAAATCCAGATGATAAGCCTAGGATTAAAAACTAGTTGGGTTCTTTCAGAAAACACAATCCGGGAGTTGGCTGGTTCAGCCGAGAACTTCCCCTAACGCCCAGTGAACTCAAAACTTAAGATTTCCTGCACAGCTTAAAATCAACCATTAACATAGAGGGAGAAAACAACAGTGAAATCCAGATCAAATGGAGATACCTGCCATTATATTTCAGAATCTAAACTATCATTCAAACCCTAATGATCAGACAAGATACCTATGCCTAAATCAATCTTCATCAAGCTATTATCAATGGCTGAAAAAAAATTATGCAGAAAAATAAAACAATCTTATAGCGTTTCCAGAAGAGTAACACCAGCAAGATTTTTAACCCCAAAGTCTTTCTTTATTGCACAAAAAATGATTACAAGAGAGCTTTTTTAGCACCAGACTCTCAGATCTAATCTGATCTCAAATGATCCCTAGCACCCTATTTAAAGGAAAAATTCCCAACGGCTAGTTCGAGTGATCCATGTCAAAATGATTTCGAGCGTAGAGGAGGATCAAGATATCTTTTAATCTCATCCGTCGAATTTTTAAATGCATGTTAATATATTAAAAAATTGAAATTCTGCATTTATTTACTCAAAAATTTGACTCCATTATATTTTTATTATTTTTTAAAATTTTATTTAATTTTATTTATTTTTTTTTTTTAATAATTTTTATATTTTATTATTATTTATTAATATCTATTAATTTTTTATTTTTTTTTTTAATTTATTTTTAAATGGATCCTCGAACTTAGCCTTTGGAAAGTTACCTAGACCAGGATTAGGACTTGTGAGGAAAAAACATTTTCTAACCCTCAAGACACTTTACATCATGACTGTTTACAGCTCAAGGGAACCCATTTGACATAGACCCCCATAGACCCCCAATTCTGCGACACAACTATAATCTAGCAGATCAACGCACTAGATTCCCCTAAGATTCTAATGACAAAATTCATTCCGGCTTTGGGGTTAGGCTGAAGGAAAACTCTGCCGATCACAGATCGGTGAGACAAAAAACCTTCCGAAATGTAGATTATCACTAAAACATTAGGTCCACCTAGGCAATTTACATACATGACTCAGCTCTGCTAAGATTATTTACAATTCACACATGCAGACTGGGTTTACAACATAATATGATAAGGTCAGCAATGACTGTCGAATGGCACGGACACGTCAATCAAGCGCTACCCTTTTGCGAAGAAAAGGGGGTGTACTGTGAAGGGTAGTTGACACGTAGTGGTCAACATCTGGCTCCACTTGGGGACACGTTGCTGCATTGTAGGAATGTGAGAATCCAGAATCTGCATCCATGCAACACACAACAAAATATAAGTAGTGTCCATCCAAAAAATCATCATATAACATTAAGCACATGAAAGATATAAGCTCTTCATTTATTAACTATCTAGAAAGGCAAATCTAATCCTAAAACAGAAATGAAAATGCTGAAAAAACAAAGAGTAAGGTTAGAAATACGGAGGATGCCCCATGGCATTAGATGTGTTCAATATAGTGTATACTAAGCATTTGCTTGCTTTCAAGCAAATTTTTCGGCTACTTATCGGATGTACCATGTCTAATTCTGCATATGGTAGGACTTTTTCCTATCCGAAAATCAAGCTGCTCGCGGTCGTCTGATGCAACAAATCTTCTTCTCGTTCTCTTTCTTTTGTGCTTTTTCTTCTTGGCAGGTTGTATCATTGATGAAGTGGAATTTTTTGCTTCAAAGCTCTCAGATGAAATATGTAAGATATGCGTGACGTCTTTCTTCGTTCTGCATCTGCCCTGTAAAGGATGATGGATCAATCTCACAGGTGCCATGAGTTATAACTTGATCTTCTATGACTGGTGGATGAATCTGATTATTAATTTTTCCTTTATCCAGGTCACCTTCAATTATCCACTTTTCAATGGAACAAAGGACCTCATAATAAGATGGAGCTTGTTGCAACAGATAAGGAGGCTCCTAATTTATTGACGTTCCCTGGTTTCTTTCATCCTCTGACCATTGTTGAATTTTCTGAACCTGTATTTTAATGGCATCTATCTGACTAGAGTGTTCAACCTTCATAGCACTGATTTCCCTGGCATGGTTTTCTTCCATATCTTTTATTACTTTATCGTTCTTTTCCTTTATGGTCATCAAGCAATATTGCATAGAGTTTATCTCTTCCTTATGATATGCTTGCATGGCAGCCAATTGATTATTATGATCGAACGTCATGATAGTCATTTCTTCATCCATAGTTAATAACTTGTTTTGCATAGAATTAATTTCCCTATCATGATTAGCTTTCATGGTCGTCATATTTTCCTCTAAGCCTGATACCTTGCTTTGCATAAAACTAATTTCTGTGTCATGATTAATCTTAATGGCTTCAATTTCCTTAGCATGTTGATTTTGCATGATCTCCATCTCCCTATTACGTTTTTCCAGGTGGGTGCATAAAGTTCTCACATCATTGACGTAATTAGCTTGATTGATCTCCATATTTTTTACCAGCAGCATTAGTTCTTGTATAATTTGCTTTTGATCTTCCTTTTCATTGTCATTTGTCCCTGCTTTTCCACTATCATGGATTTGATCTACAATGGTACAGGTGGATGGCACATTCTGATATGAAAAATTGTCTTGGAATCTTTCATCGACAGTTGGACCTTTTATAAGATTACTTTCATTTTGTTGCATAATTTTAGGGGCACAATGCGAGCTATCTGGATCACCATATCTATCTTTAAAAGCATTGACAATGTCTTGTAAAGAAGTGAAAGAATTCTTAGGACAATTGTTAAACCAATTCAAAGCATCACCCTCTAAAGAAAAGACAAAAAGACACATTTTGACATCTTCATGATTATACTAAGAGGGTCTACAATATATGATCATTATACGAGTAAACAAGCCTAGATGTCTTTTAACAGCAACTGAATCACCACTTGAGAACAAAGGTAATTTAGAAATGACCACTTCCGGAATATCATGGAGATCATCAGTGAAATGACATGGTTTAAACGAATAATCCATGATGAACAACGAGGGACCAAATGGATGATAGAAAGAGATCTCTACTCAAGAAAATCAAAAGATGAAATAAGTGGATTCGCCATTTGAACAATGAATCTAATTCTAAGATCCAAAAAGCAACAAACAAGCTAATATGAAAGAGGCTTCTTGTCTAGGAAAAATAAATGAAAAGAAATGGAATGGAGTCGTCACCCAAACAAGATACGAACTGAAGAGTAGGTGTTGATATGACGAAAAATCCAAATGATGCCAAAAAATGTTGACTCTGCCAGCTCAAATGAGAGATAAAAGAATGATGAGAAATGAGAAGATGAATGTCGAATAAACCAAGGACAGGAAAAACTCTGTCCACGGCAACAGCGCCAAAAAATGTTGTCGCACAGATTGTCGTGACAACGCTTAGACCGAGGGCTGTCACCCTGATCCCCGATCTCTCTGTTTAAGCCTGTCTCCCGCGGCTAAGGGGGTAAGACCCTATGGGATAATGGATGACCAACTGGGGACCAGTTGGGTTGGGAGACACGAGGGGCAACAAGCACTTAATTGATTTTATTAAGTTAATAGACCAGTGCCTTATGAAATAAATGGTTAAACGATTATTTATCAAATGCTGCAGAAATATAAACTCATGTAAAATAATCATTTATCATCAAATAACCCGAGCGATGTAAGATTTTCAACAAATGCACAACGCCTTAACGATGATCCAGCGATTAAACTTAAAGAAAAATTAAATGCTTTAAATGATAATAGAATTTAATGCTGATCAGCTACCACTCTCACATAGCTAACTTTAACTAAACATTTAAGTGCATTTAGCTATAGAGAAATGGAACATAAATACTACAAAAGTCGCCAAAAATGAAATTTTCAATTTTTTATTAAGCTTTTTCAAAATATTTTTTTATTTTTTATTTTTTTCTTTTGTTGGCAGGTGTTGGAGCAGCGTGGAAGGAATCCGCAAGAAGTAATGCTGAAGAGAAATGCGGAAATGGAGCTGTGAGGAGACAGGGATTTGATTTGCAGCAGAGTGAGAGGAGCTCTAAATATTTTCCAGAAATCTTGACAAAAATTTTGACTCGCTCTCTTTCAAATTTCTTGAAACCCTCATAAAAAAATTTAGATATGAAAATGAACGATTTTAAAACCCTTGGAATGCAAGATTGCTGGTTGATATTTTTGGAAAGCAATTTTAAATGAAACCCCAACAAACAGATAGCTTGGAGAATCTCGAATTTCTTCAGCAAAAAACCTGCAAGAACTGATCCTGAGGCCAGATCTTACCCTCCAGGGCCTAGATCTGGCTTCAAACAAAAATTTCTCCTAAGACCTATAACCTGCAACCTGTAATGGCAAAACAGAACACCCAAAGATAATATGTGCAAGAATCAAAACTGAAAACCCTAACTAAATAATTACAATATTTACAAACTGCAGACTCTAAAATAGCCAGATTTCTCGTTATGCCACATAAATATTTTCAGAATTTAAATTTTAATGTGAGATACTTCAAAAAACCCTGCATGCATTCATTAAAAAAAAATTTAGATGATAAGCCCGATATTAAAAACTAGCTGGGTTCTTTCAGAAAACACAATTCAGGAGTGTTGGCTGGTTCAGCCGAGAACTTCCCCTAACGCCCAGCGAACTCAAAACTTAAGATTTCTTGCACAGCTTAAAATCAACCATTAACATAGAGGGAGAAAACAACATTGAAATCTAGATCAAATGGAGATACCTGCCATTATATTTCAGAATCTAAACTATCATTCAAACCGCAATGATCAGACAAGATACCTATGCCTAAATCAATCTTCATCAAGCTATTATCAATGGCTGAAAATAAAACTATGTAGAAAAATAAAAAAATCTTACAGCATTTCCAGAAGAGTAACACCAGCGAGATTTTTAACCCCAAAGTCTTTCTTTATTGCAAAAAAAATGACTACAAGAGAGCTTTTTTTAGCACCAGACTCTCAGATCTAATCTGATCTCAAATGACCCCTAGCACCCTATTTAAAGGAAAAATTCCCAACGGCTAGTTCGAGTGATCCATGTCAAAATGATCTCGAGCGTCGATGAGGATCACGATATCTTTTAATCTCATCCATCGAATTTTTAAATGCATTTTAATATATTAAAAATTTGAAATTCTGCATTTATTTAGTCAAAAATTTGACTCATTATTATTTTATTATTTTTTTTAAATTTTATTTATTTTTTTATTTTTTATTTTTAATTATTTTTAAAATTTTATTATTATTTATTGTATCTTTTTTTTTTCTTTTTTTTTTTTAAATGGATCCTCGAACTTAGCCTTTGAAAAAATTACCTAGGACCTAGGACTTAGGACTTATGAAGGGAAAAACATTTTCTAACCCTCAAGACACTTTACATCATGACTTTTTTACATCTCAAGGGGGAAAACCCATTTGACATAGACCCTCATAGACCGCCTAATTCTGCGACACAACTATAATCTAGCAGATCAATGCACTAGGATTCCCCTAAGATTCTAATGACAAAATTTATTCCGGCTTTGGGGTTAGGCTGAAGGAAAACTCTGCCGATCACGGATCGGTGCGACAAAAAACCTTTCGGAACGTAGATTATCACTAAAACATTAGGTCCACCTAGGCAATTTACATACATGACTCAGCTCTGCTAAGATTATTTACAATTCACACATGCAAACTGGGTTTACAACATAATATGATAAGGTCGACGATGACTGTCGAATGGCATGGACACGTCAATCAAGCACTACCCTTTTGCGCAGAAAAGGGGGTGTACTGCTAAGGGTAGTTGACACGTAGTGGTCAATAGGTGGAATTTCCCAAAACACTTTCTGAGTTCTTTGGAATACATGTGCCCAAGCCTCCCTACAAAATTTGAGGCCTAGAGCACATCTGATGCTACCTCAAATCAACACTACATCGGTTTTCCCGCATTGGGTTTTTCAGGGGACATTTGTCCAAAAACAACGATGTCATTTGTGTTGGATTTTCTTTCTTGCTTAGTCTTTTGTTTCCGCATAATATTTAATTAAGTGAAGGCTGCAATGTATATGTTTTGATATTTGTCATAGGAAACTACAATAATTTGGTTGATTAATTCAACAAATAGAAGACACATTATCAATTGTTGTAGTAGGGATTCCAGTCAAGGAATTTTCACATCAAGTATATGCTACTATGGCAAAGACAAGAGGAAAAGTTTGGGAAATTTGGTCCTCAGAAAAAGAAGAAGAACATGGCTAAAATTCAATGCTATGGATGTCAAGAATATAGGCATTCCAAAAGAGATTGTCCTAAGGTCAAGAAGGACAATAACAAAAGAGGTAGAGAAGAAGCCCACATCACCGAAGAAGTGTAGGAAGCTGCTAGGAAGAATTCCAAGAGAGAGGAAGTAAAAGATATCTATTATGATTGAGATAGTCTTCCTCGCCTATTTCTTTTCAAGTTCCTGTTTTCAAGTTTTCTGTAGTAAGATATGGCTATCATGAATCACTAAGGAAAATGATAGGATGCAACATGGCATCATAAAAGCATTGAAAGCAAGAGCTCGTGACATCATACAAAAGCCTATGGAAGTCGCCTATGGAAGGATATAGCTCTTGGTAACCTCATTAAAAGCATAAAGGGTACTTAAGGGAAAAATAAAAATCTAGTACAAAGCTCATCAAAAGTAAGAATTCATTGGATGAGGATACTCAAGATCCTCTACTGGAATCTTCATTGGAAGATTCAACAATCAAAAGGAAGCAAGGGTTTCATCAAGAATTCCATCTTGTGGGAATTCATGGGATGATGGTGTGATGACAAAAGAGGTGAAGTAGATCAAGGAAGTTGTTGAAGGAAGTCTAGATGACCTAAAGGAAAATGAGGTATGTACGCATCTGATATTGTAGAGTCATGTCATATGGTTGCAGGTAACATGGATAAATGCTCTATCTCGAGAGCATGATAAAAAAAAAGGATCTCCTCCTTAGAGGGTACAAGGCATGGGTCACACATTAACTAGATGAAATCAATATAATATGTCATCATATGAAATACGAGGTGGTTGACAGTAATTGGAGGAACTCTGATTAAAAGTTCCTGGGAAGAAAAATGTGTAAAGAAAGAAGGAAAGAGATCATGGAATATGAAACCATGAAAAAGGCAATCAACATCCTAGAACTGGAATATTTGACTAGGATATCTCCATGAAAGATATAAAGACTCTGATGAAGTATAATAGAGAAAGAGACCCTTGATAGTATGTATCTTTTGGAGATGTGTCAGTGCGTATGCAGGATGTTGATGCAAACTAGATGTCATGATGAAAGACCATCACAAAGGTAATTATTGATTTAATGTTCATTTCTTATTTTTGAATGATATCTAGATGGGCTTATGCAGGGCTACCAAGGAAAGAGTTGTGGATGTCTTCCACCACTGATGACCATGTAATTGGATGAAAGATCCTTAAGAAAACATAGCATGAAGAAGGCAACAAAGCATGAAAGAGGACCAAATATGGACTAATGGATCACTTTCCAATGAAAGGAATGATGACATGACTGACTCATGGATGAAAGTGATGGATGGCTTGTGCCCTTTGAATTAGTCCTGAAAGATGTAGGCTCTGTGACAAAGAAGAAATTCATGACATCAAAGAAAGGAGTGCTACAAGCAGTTGGTTGTCCCATGACCTCCACCTGAAGAGCTACTGAAAAAAATCACTAGTTAAGAGGGAACTTGGTCAAGTCCCTATTTAAGAGGGAGCTTCCATACATTCCTTTCATAGGAATGGGTACATTCACTCAGTGGTATGGGTATGTCCTCCCTAAGTTGAGTGGGAGAGATAGACACATCATTCTTATCTTCACTTGTGAAGACAGAATGGAAGATTGTGTAAACATCTGGCATCTGATACTCTTTGAGGATGAGTTAGGGCATCCAAGATAAGAGTAGTCGTAGAGGGTCGATATTCTTTGAGGATTGGGAATCCAAGATAAGAATAATCCTGGTGGAACATACTCTTAGAGAACCTGGGTGGGGTATGTTCTAAGAGAGACAACGATGAGGGTGTCTATACATCATTGATCTCACCAACATTGTGCTTTGATCTTGTGGAGAGATAGAGTTGTTAGTCAAAGCCTTGCTATGTGATAATGATGGTTGATATGATGTTATACAGATGGGTTACCAATCTGACTCTTATGAGAATTATTCAGATTGAGAATGTCCAAGTACCTTGTATGGATTATGAATACCTCCCTAATTAAGGGGAGTGTTGAAAAGTGTAACTAGGTTTGGTCTTCATAATGACATGTGTAATTATGATTTTATGTAATTGATGTAAAGAAAAAAAAAATATTTTTGTAATGCTTGAATCATGGGTTTCATGATCAAGGAATTTTATTTTTAGTTGAAGCTCCCGTTGTGAGCTATTAGGGTTAGTCATCAAGTCATAAAGTTCACTGAGTCAATGTCAAAGTTTGAAGACCCCTTTGGGCATATTATACATTGTAAAGAGCAAAGTTGATTATGTTAAAAACCCTCCAAGACCTTGTCACAAGCTCCCCCACATGTCAACCTTAAAAATAAGAAAAGGATGCTGCTTGATGGCAAGTCAGCTTACCTATGGCACAAGTCAGCTTCTTTGATGGAAAAACTACTATATATAGGTAGCTCGACCTTCATTTAAGAGCATAAATTTCAGTCAAGCAAATCTGAAGAGGAAGAAGTGTGAAAACCTTAAGGGAGAAGCCTCATCACCAAGCGAAGGAGAAGGGAAGTTAACCAGGCCATTTTTTGATCTATTTTAGGACTAAATTCTTCCACACGTGTTGTTGTCTACTGCAAAAAGAGCCAAGGTACTCCAGTGGTCTTGAGAAGGCGGATTCAGGAAGGAATCAACTGAATCCTCAAGCCGAGTTGAGGAAGGATAGTCTCCATCTCAAGCAAAGAAGGTTGAAGGTCAAAGACTCTCAAGTATCGAATCGTGGGTTTCTAAAGAAGAGTCGAAAAGTGCAAATTTGAGCCAACGACCGAAATATGAAGGTTAGCCGAAGTAGCGGGAGAAGGAAGAACTTTGACTATCATTGATTTAAGGGACAGGAATTTAAACAAGGAAGCCTTGTGATTTGGACTTGGAGAGGTCAATAGGTCAAGGGTCTTGGTATTCATCAATTGAAGTTGTTGAGAAAACTAGGGCATTCAACGTTAACAATTTCTCTGCTTGATAATTGTTTGTTCTTCTTTTACTTATGATCTTTCACTTTGTTAGCTTATTAGTGTGTTCCTTTTCATCAAGAAAATTATCAAAATAAAGACAAGTGACACAAAAAATAGGCTTCTCCAGCCAAAGCCAAAACCTCTCACCTCTTCAGAAGAAAACCCGATAAGAATTTTTCTTCTAGATCTTCAATCGATAAGTACCAAGACCATGACACAAACCCTTGACTATAGTATCTTTCCAAGAACTTTGTCACCCATCTTGATGTTCTTCCTCTTCCTTCTGTTTCCTTTCCTCCTAGAGAAACTCGATCTCTATTTCTTATAATACTCCTTCACAACCTTCCTAGAGAATCTCAGTCTCTAGGTCTTCTTGGGAGAAACTCGGACTCTTCTTTCCCTTGCTGCCCCAGAAGAATTTTCATTGCCCCAACTTCGCACTACCCAGAAGATTTTGCTGCCCAAACTTCGCACTGCCCAGAAGAATCTTCGCTATACCCAGAAGAATCTTTGTACCTTTCTTTTGTTGCTCCTTTGCTTTCCTTTTAGCCCTTTTCTTCTCCCTTCTTCTTTGCACTTTTCTAGTGAATGCTTGTCTGAATTGTATGTCTTCAAATGAGGTCGAGTAGGGCTATTTATACCTTTCTTTGCTGCCTTGTAGGCCGACTTAACAACTGGAGTTTAGGCCAACTTCATCTTGCAGTTTCTTTATGATTTGCAAGCCAACATGAAGGGGTTTGGTGACAAGTTCTTGGAGGATACTTTACATACACAATATTGACTTATTACAAAGTGTAACATGACTTCATCTACATGACAATGACTCTTTTATGTCTAGATGAATAAACCCTAAAGACTCTCAATGGGAGTCTTGACTCAAAAACAAAATCCTTGCTCATGAAACCCATGAAGCAAGTCAATATAATAATTTCATTTTTCTCATTTACATCTCTTTACATAAAATCATAATTACATGTCATTATGAACACTGAACCTAGTTACACCTTTCAACAAAAGTCTCTATAAGAAGAAGAATTTGTTTGCATTTTCCTCTCAAGTTGGAGAGGTTTCTGGCTGATCGCCTACATTTTGTGTAGCTTGTCTCTTTATTGTTTATGCTTTGGTAGTTGTTTGATGAAGAAGAACACTATAATAATCTAACTAAAGAGAAGATCCTAATCTAAAGAAGTAAAAAGCAATTACAAGTAACTATCATTAGAAGATAAATCACCTAATTGTTATGCCCGAGATTTCTCAACACAATGGCCATGTTGAGATGGTTAAGCTTGTTGGGATTGCCACCCATCTGGCCAATGGGTGAGGAGACTTAGGTGTGTGTGATCTTTACCAAGGTTGGACGCAACTCCCATGGACTTGGTTGTGGTAAATTGATCTCCCCTAAGTGTTGCATGCAAGTGTTCTCCCACTTGATCGTTGAGGATCAAGTTGGGTGAGAATCACTCAATGGATATAGGGTGTGTGATCTTTACCAAGGACACATATGACTGGCATGGACTTGGTTGTGGTAAATCGATCTCTCCTATTGTCAGTTGTGGATCATTCTTCTTCTATGGATCGAAACATTATTGTTTGTTGATTTGGGGTAGCATCGGATGTGCTCTAACCTTGAAAATTGGTGGAGAGGCTAAGGCACATGAGATCTCCAAGACCTAGAAATGGTTTGGACAGAATCTAACCAGTTTGGGAGATATTAAAATAATTAATATTTTTAATGAAGTCCCTAAGTCTAAACTTAGGGAAAATAAAATATTAATGTGAATTAAGATAAAACTGAGTTAGAATGGTCCAAAAGCCATGGATCAAGCCAGATCTAATCTTAGTTGTTGATGAGGGACTTAATCTCAGTCATTGAATTGTCAACGAGAAAAGTGTAAGACGAGGCTTGAGGGTCACTTGGAGGACACACCGAGTTGATCAAGAATTTGATTTTTTGGGACAGGGCTTGCTGAGGAAATTGAAGGAGTGATCAGAGTTGCAGCTGAGGGGTAGTGAATGCAGTAACAGAGAGGCAAAGATAGTACCGGGAGTATAAGCGAAGAAGTCGGGAGAGGATTGACGCAGAGCCAGCTAGAGGCCACGCAGAAGCAGCTAGAGGCCACGCAGAAGCAGCCAGGAGTTGCACAGACCTTGAGAAGGGCCAGTGTGGGAGACGTAGAGGCTCTAGAGGCTGACGCAGAGCCTTGGGAGGCTTACGCAAGGCTAGAGAGGCTGACGCTGGGCCAAAGAGGCTGACGCAGACCCTAAAGGCTGACGCTAGGAGATTTCGTGGGGCAGATTGGGGTTGATATCTGTCTCCGACTGAGAGGTACTACCCCTGAGGGCATTCTCTATTGGGTCAGCCATTTCTGGCACCCAGATTGTATTCTAAAACTGCTTAATAATAAAACCCTCAGACAGTTGCACCGGTTTTCCCACACTGGGTTTTTCCGGGGACATTAGTCCAAAAATAATGGTGTCACTTGTGTGCTTGTTTTTTTCCTTCAGTTGATGATCTATATGTGTTAAGACTATACTTGTATTTATTTTCAGTGTCTACGTGGTAAATAACTTGTTAATTAACAACAAGTAGGAAGAAATAAATCAGAAAGTACAAGAAGGTTTCTAACAGATAGACTTAGAAATTCCAACATTGTTCAACTAAGCTAAGATGATGATGCAACTATCAACTTTCCTTATGATGAGACATGTACATCTAAGATGGGGTCTATGATATACTCCTTTAGGTCTTGGGGCTTGACCTAAAGACTAGTAGGGTGTGTGTGATCTTTCCCAAGATCAAAAGTGGTTTCCATGGACTTGGTTGTGGTAAATCGATCTCCCCTATCATTAGTTATGGAATGAGACATCATTGTTCAGTCGAGATGAGATCTATGGTGCAACCAAAAGAATACCTCCCTCACTGAGAGGGAGTGTTGAGATTGGATTATGATGTTATCTACTTTCCTTATGATGAGACATGTAGATATGGGCGAGAATGAAAATACCCCTTGGCTAAAAGGGAGTGTTTAAAATTATAGCCATGGTCAGTATTTCCATCATGTGAAGAAATTGGAAAATTCGAATTTATATTTTCCCTCCTAAAATTATTCAAGTCAGCCATCCTTTTGTTTAGGTTGGTTGGGCCCTTGAGAGGCACCCATTCGACCCCCCCTTTTTGTCCACTATATAAAGGAGCCTTCCTCCATCATTTGGAGACGTCAAATTTGTCTTGCTCAGCTCCGATCCAACGAAGGAAGAAGTCTGAAATGGAGGACTCAAAATTTCAGGAAGAGGGTTTGGGACTTCTTCTTGTTTTTGGATATTGGTTTGACTATTCTCTTGATGATGATTTTGATGTATTGATGAACTATGGACTCTCTCTTCTCTCACATAAGGAAATATTTTTGGGTTTTCCCATTGTGGGGTTTTCCCTAGCCTCAGGGCTAATTTTTGTCTCTTGTCTCATGGTTTCATGGTTATTTTTCACAGCTCTCTCATGTTTAATGGTTGAATTTTCTTCTGTATATCTGCTTAATGATATTGGATGAATATGTGTAAATAATGTTAATTAAATCATTGCAAGTAGTTATCATATTGAAGAAAATTGTTTCTAGCATGTGCCCCCTAGAAAATCAACACTTTGGATATTTTTTATGGCCATTTTGTTTTCTTTGTTTTTTGCAAGTTGAATTTGTAGGAAAAAGCACTTCACCACTAGGCTTTTCCTAATTCTTTTGTTCCACAAAAGGGCACATTCCCCCGCACACTAGTGGTTATTTACTAGCATTCATCATTATCAGTTATTGTTTTGTTTTGACAATAATATTTTGTAAATTTGACACAGCTTCATGCCTATAACATTCTCATGCATTGCAATATGTTGACATAACACATCATCTTTCTATACATTTACTTTCTAGAATTAAAATCAAACATATTACTTCAAAAATAATAGATTGCAACTTTTAGTAAAATGGTTTTTATATGAAAGACAAATGAATCCTACCTTGGAAGGGGATTGATAATATGCCATTTAAAACATTCTATGTCGTGTTTGAATTGTTTCTGAATAAGGAAAATATATTACAAAGACATGATCAATTTATACTAGGAAAATTTATTTGCTAGATTAACACCTTTAAAATTACAGTTCTAATTAAATATGAATGTCCATCTTTTGAATTGTTCAAATTAATCAAGAAATTCACCCTTCTACTCTAGAACTATATCTTGAAAGAGTGAGATGGGTTCTAGGTACACTTACGGAAATGAAGTATCATTGGGTCAGAATGGAAAACCTTCCCAACACCATGACCAACAAATTGTTGTACAACACCATAGTTGAATTTATCTGCATGGTCACTGAAACTGACACATATGAATGCCATCTTGAAATGCATATAACAATTTCATAAAAGCTAAGGAACCATAATGTCTGTACTAATAAAAAAAATAATAAGATAGCAGAACGCTCTATCATATTATATAAGACAAACAAATGTATAAATGAACAAATCAAGGAATAGGCCCAATCACATTCATAGAATTGCTATAGAGAAGGATGAGTGCATCCAAACATCAAAGAAGACATACTGTCATTACTTAAATAAATGGATCGAGAATTATACAAGTGGAAATTCATTTCAAAAGGACATTACTTTGGGATCATAAAGTGACAAAACATCCTCTTTTGCTTATTCTGAATGTTTAAGTGTTTGGCCTCAAAACAAAAATAGCACATTTTCTTGCTTAATCAAGTACACAAAGCATGAATCATGGTTTGCATATTAATGCAAATAAAGATGCATGAACTCACCACTAATAATGCATAGGGTAAACGAGCAATTCGAGGGATACTAATCAAGCAAAAATGCAAGTACTAAAATGGGAGTATATGTGTGTGTCTATGTGTCTATCTTGATTACATGTCACCACATGCATGGAATGAAAAAAATTCAATTCTTTTTGCAAGATGCTGATGTCGGACCTGGAATGCTTCGCATCGGGTTCACCATCGTGTTTATCAATGGAGCCAAGATCAGAGACACTCTTGACTACAAGGCTAGGGCCGTAACACAACCAATCACCTATGTGGCTTTTAGAACACTTCTAGAAGAGCCTTACTTTTCTCACAATACCAAAAGAAACATCTTTGTCCAACTTGGAATCTTTGTTTGCAACTTACAACAAAATCATGCATACACCAATGAAGGTGTGGTTCTATCATGGGTGCACCCATCAACACACTAGAATAGACTTAGCAAAGCTAAACAACAGTTAGGGTTACAACAATTTGTATGAAGACTTGAAGGCAAAGCTTGGTGGTAGCACTTAGTAGACGAAGTCCAACACATAGAACAACAACCTGACCATGAAACTACAGTGGAAATTGTTGAACTGTGCACCTTTACCTTGAACTAGGGTTTAGATGGAGCAGTCTGAACCTTCATGGGACTTGCGCTCATGGTGAATAAGACTCCATAGGAGAGTCCTAGCAAAAGGGAATAACTTGATAACCAAAAACACAAATGTAATCTTGGCCTGTGTGGACTATGACTACAACTGTGTACAACCAGAGATGGAACAGATCATGCAAAGGGAATCACAGATATGTGTTTTTGCATGAAGGACAACGTTGAATGATATATATCATAACTAACAATGGCCATTTCAGGAAAAAAGAAAAGGGAATCAAGGAGTTAAGCTTGCTCTGATACCACTATTAGAGGTAACTCCCAAATTAAATTGATTTTCTATTAGAGAACAATCAATTGTATACAACTTGAGTGATTCTTCAGTTCATTATCCCAGAGTCGATAAATCTTCATATTCGTGATTATTTACAATTTTATTTACATGGACACAAATCACAAAGGATTCTATCCAACATAAAGCACTTGATTACAAAAATGTTAATGTACATTTTAATCTACGACCCGCCTTCATTTGATAAGTATGCTATATGTCACAAAGTATTGACTGAAGCATACATGAAGCGTCTTTGAGGCTAGCTATCTGGCAAGCTTATTAGAATGGGAGAATTTTTTCTTTCCTGGGGGTTAACTAGTTGGATGAATAACAAGGACATTCCGTGGACACCCTCTTGGGGCCCATCTATTGTTTGGGGGAAAGAAAGTCCTTAGTGTTTATTTCTGGTAGCATCGGATGTGCTCTAAGTCTCAAATTTTGCAAGGAGACTTGGGCACATGTATTCTAAAGAATCCAGAAAGTGTTTTGGGAAATTCCACTGGAGACAGTTTTATTAAAATAATTAATTATTTTTAATGGGTCCTGTTGTCGCACAGATTGACACAACAACGCTCAGACCGGGGGATGTCACTTTGATCCCCGATCCCTCCGTTTAAGCCTGTCTCCCGCGGCTAAGGGGGGTAGATCCTGTGAGATGATGAAGACCAACTGTCGACCAGTTGGTTGGGAGACACAAGACACGATTTTAAGATGAGCACTAAAAATGATTTGATTAGTTAGCAAACCAGTGCCTTGATGATTACTTAACAGTACACAACGATCATTTATCATTAAATAACTTTGAACAATGCAAGATATCTAGTAAAATCACAATGACCAAAACGACGTCCAGCAACTGAAGACCTCGAAAAAATAAATTGCTCAAAATCACCACAAGAATCGTAAATTATTAACCAGATATCAATTTCGGTGTCTCGGCTTGAAAATTTTAGATCTCAGCATGAAAGATAATAATTGAAACAACTGAATCTGGCAGAATAATTTTCCACAAAATTTTTATATCTTTTTGACAAAATTTTAAAGCAAAAAAAAATTAAAATTTAATCCTAAGCCCTAAAAGAAATTTTTTTTATCTGATTTTTCACTTTATATTTTTTTATGATTTTTTTAATTTATTTTAAAAACAAAAACAAACAAAATTTATTTTAAATCTAAACTAATCCTAAATCAAAATTAAATCCTAAAACCCTAACTAAAACCCTTTAAGAAATTTTTTGAATTTTTTATATATATATTTCAAAAAAAATAAAAAATAAAAAATAAAACTAAACTCAAATAAAAAAACGAAATTTTTATTTTTTGATTTTTTTTTTTATAACAAAATTTACTTCTAAATCCTAACTACAACCCCAACCCTAAACGATTTTTTTAATAAATCTTTATTATTTATTTTATCCCTTTTTTTTATTTAAAATCAAACTAAATAAACCTAAATATATGCATACGTATATCAAAATAAAGCTAAACCCTAGCTTAAATGAAAATGTCGAAATTTAATATCATATATGGTTTAAGCTAAAACAAAAAGAAACAAAATAAAAACGTGCTAAACCAAATCAAAATGAAATCGATTTAAAGACTAAAACTGTGCCTACGCTATCAAAGAAAAAAAAAGAATGAAACGCACCCGCAGACAATGTCACCCGCGCGTGACAAATATGACTGCGCTCACGCTTCTGCAGGTTTATACATTTGACGGGAGCTAGCATGCGGATGGCGGATCGCACACATACCTGGCTTGAGTTACACCATGCTCCAAACGAAATCTTCTCAAACCAAAATTGATTTTCCTTAAACCTGTGCGCGTGATTTTACTGAGCGTTGACGTGTTTGCAGGGTTGGGCAGCAGAAGACGCCTTGAGATCGAATCGCCATGGCTCCATCAGCTACTGCTCTTTCTGTTATTGTAATGACTGCGATTCTGGGTTCAGTGGCAGCAACGAAGGTAGTGAATCCGTTGCATCGCGATACACCATGGCGGAATTCATCAAAACTTCGTGCAATGTGACCATGTATCCGCAGGTTTCGTCGCTCTCGTCCTACGCGGGTATTCTTAAGCCAAGCAGGGCGATATCGTGAATGTTGTCGTGCAGGTGAGCCTCGTCAATGCCCACAATATGTCCGTCTGAGCTGCGGGCCAACCAGGATTCCTGTCTGACAGCTTTCAGGTTGCTGAAGGGAGGGTTAAGGGCATGGTTACGGGCTGCGTTCTATTTATGTAAATTGATCAGTAATGCCCTCGCTCGCTGCTACCAAAGGTGGATATAAGATCGATGTCTGACACTAAGCCTTTCATGAGGTCCTCTGATGTCAGTTTATATATGTCCAATGTTCATATAATCTTCGTACTATAGGGTTTTCGCCTTCTGCAGATCTGGCTCGTAGAAAAATAAAAATGGCGTGACCCTTTGCAGCGGATTTTAACGGCCAACAATCAGCAATGATCGTTTGTACTTTTGGTCACAATGAGCTGCATGTGGATGCAAGAAAAATGAAAATTCTAATGAAAACTGCATAAAACAAAACCTCGAAAACCCTAGAACAGCTAAATTAATTTACAGATTTGGCCCCTTAACAACCAGATTCACCAATAAGCACAGTAAATATTTAAAGAAATAATGATTTTCAGATTTTCACTGTGAAAAACTTCAGAAAAATCTCTCATGCAAATTAAAAATAAATTGAATGATAGACCCAGGATCAAATCCAACTGGGCTTAGCAAAAAATGCTTGTGGGAGTTGGCTGGTTCAGCTGAGAACTTCCCCGAACGCCCACAAAATTCCCTCAGAAAATGTTTTCTGCACAGCTCAAAACAACCATCAGTAAAGAGGGCAAAAATGCTGCTAGATCTCAGGAAGTAATGGAGATACCTGCCATCACTTCAGAAACCCTAACAGCACCCAAACCCTAGCAAGTGAAACAAGATACTTGTGCTCACAATACTCTACAAAAAGCAATTATTAACGGCTGAAAATAACATATGCAGAAAATTAAACGATCTCACAGCATTTCAAGAGAGTAACACCAGCAAGATATGGACCCCAAAGTCTTCTTTTATTAACCAGAAACAGATCTACAAGAGAGCTTCTTCAGTCTTTTACTCACAGATCAGATGATCTGAAATGACCCCCTAAGACCCTATATAAAGGAGATGATCCCAACGGCTAGTTCGAGTGATCCATGTTGAAATAATCTCGACCATCGATGAGGATCAAGACAGCTCTTAATCTCATCTGTCGAATTAAAATATTATTATTTTATTAT